>JAHWFP010174720.1:30718-49596 GCA_023313725.1 Lithobius niger
AATAAAGTCGCACATGTGTTTGACCTGCAGGTCATCGTATCCATCTGGGATATAACCGAGAATGAAATTTAGTTTTGATGAAATGAGGACTACTGTGATTGCCTCAGCCACACTAGACGTATTATCCAAGACTAGGTCAATACCCCTGCGGTAGACCACCATGACACCACCAGCACGAGTACCGCGATCTCTTCTAAAAACATCGTAAGGGTGGCCCCCAGTAACCATACAATCCGTCATGGTGGAATTCAACCAAGTTTCAACCACGAAAAGCAAATCAAATCTATGCAAAGCTAAAAGGGCATGGAAATCACACAAATTGGCAATCACACTTCGAGCGTTAAGCAAAGCACAGTTTAAGCCAAGAATTCTCCCGTCTGTAGGCGTACCCCTAAAAGTCACCTGGGCCGGGCTTAAACCCCCAGTAAACGTCCCATTTACAGTTCCAAGTTTCCCTGGCCAGACAGCACCCTCCCAAGCTCCTCCTGAAGAGCAATTTTTCCAGTATGTGTTAAGTGGAGACCGTCACGTGAGACCAAGCCCCTACCCAAGATAATTTGCTCATCGACAGAGATGTAATTACAGCCGGTGGCCATGCACAATTGCTTCAGTTTTGTATTCGTGCACACAACATCGTTATCTCCGTGGTTTACGTTTTTGGCAAGTCGAGGGAACAAGCCCACAAATGTCAGTTTGGCCCTTGGTTTGAGCGAACGCACTGTTTGAACGATGTTAGATAGATGGTCCACAATGATGCTTGGAGAATCAACCAGAATATTATTTGATCCGGCAGTAACTATAATGGAGGGCGAATCCCCTGCAGACACTAACAACTCAGGAATGAAATTTGCTATTCGTTGCACATTGGCGCCCGGCAAAACCCATGTTCTTGAGCTGGCTTGCACCCCCCCACGAAGGGATCTTGCATGGGAATCCCCAACGATAACTGTTTGTATGTTCTCATTACTGCCATTGTACGAACGTGGAACTGCATTGATGTTATCCTGCTTATTACAAGCCTGCGGCAAACTTGAACGATTCTCGTGTTCCCGTGCTCTTGTTGGGTTATTATGTTCCAGGATTTGAATTTGTGCAGCGTTCCGATTCACACGTAGGGTTCTGTTATCTTCATGATACTGCTAGAGTCTGCTGATCTATAAAATTCCACAACAATGAAAACACTCAATATCACAAATGCGAATAGCACAATTTCACAAATTTTCGACAGTTATTTCGGTGGTGGATGGTTAACTTCTCCCAGTTGTCTTCTTCGGGCTCTTGTTTAAGGTTAATTCGGTAGTTTGGATCACAGTCGGTTTTCTGTTGACATTCAAAATTCGCGGTCTCTGCCAAGTGTATAGAATGCCGAATGTGATCCAAATTACCGAATTAACCTCGAACAAGAGTGTGAAGAAAATAGTTGTGAGAAGTTAGCCAGCCTCCTTCGAAATAACTGTCGAAAATTTGCGAAATTGTGCTATTTCGTGTTTGTGAGATTGAGTTTTTTTTTGTTGTGGAATTTTATTAAGGAATGAATTCTTAGCAACAAAATATCTAGAATAGAAAGAATATGGAGTAAGTGAATTGTAGTAAGTGCATTCATGTATAGCCTTATTATTTTTAAAAAAAAATAATTGATATAAAAACTCACAAAATGCTGGCACTGTAAACAGAGTCAAAGCAAATACTGTTTCAAAGAAAGTAAGCTGTTTCAATTGCTGGCTGTACTCGAGAGATGTACGAGCGCGCGGGATCTTGGAATATCATTGGACTTAGTATACTTCGACTTAAAAAAGGCATTTGAGTCTGTCATTCACCGAAAACTCCTCCTGAAATTGGAGGGGTGTGGTGTTACCGGTGACCTTGGCAAGTGGCTAGAGTCTTTCCTGGCTGACAGAACTCAAAGGGTTATCGTGAACGATACATCTTCGTCCTGGACAATTGTTCCTAGTGGCGTCCCACAGGGATCTGTCCTGGGCCCAATTCTCTTTCTGATCTACTTAAATGATCTTGACCTTACCGGGGAAAACAGTTTCGGGTATAAATTTGCCGTTGATTTTAAAATTGGATCTGAAATTCTATCTGTAGGTTGCAACCGTGCATTGGAGACCGAAATTCTTAAAGTTGTACAGTGGTCCCATATATGGCAACTTCCACTCTCTATCCACAAATGCCACACCCTATGTGTTGGAAACTATGAGCCACAAAATGACTACCTGCTTGCAGGTAACTTACTACCAACTTCCACCGAGGTTCGCGACCTCGGTATTTGGCTTACAAGTGACTTTAAATCATCACTACATTGTAGCAAGATCTACGCTACAGCCTTTTCACGGTCGGCAATCGTTAATAGATGCTTTAAATCAGGAAACATTTCTACAAAGATTTGGGCTTATAAAGTATTTGTTCGACCCCTGTTGGAGTTTGCCACCCCAGTCTGGTCCCCTTATTTAGTTCATGACATTGATTTGCTTGAACTCGTGCAGAGGAGATTCACAAAGGCTCTCCCAAGATTCAGAGGATTTTGCTATGAGAAAAGACTACGTAGGTCTGGCCTCGAAGCACTCGAATTTCGTAGACTGAAATTTGATCCTTCACGGTTTAGTTGGTATCGATCTTCGTCTTTTCGATTTGGCCCCACTAAGCATCAAGTCATGGCTAGAAATTATCATTCCTGGCTTCTCGACTTGACTGTCGGTGAAATTTTTTCTCCATTCGGACTATCACCATTTGGAACGCTCTTCTAGCGGAAGTGGTAGATGCCCCAAATCTAAACTCTTTTAAAGGACGCCTCATGTACCCAGACCTTGTTAAATTTCTTAAGCGTCCAATTGTGACAAACTAGTCATTCTTTTTACTAAAATTTTCAAGGACCAGTGTAAGTGGCTCACCACCCTTCTGACCTCCTACCACTCCTGTGGTGAATTGTATATTATTATTATTATTGTTAAAGTCAAAACGAGTAGTCTTGACCCGTGTTTACAATCCATACTTTCACATTTCTTTTCAGTTTACTGATGTGTTTGATATTTCTTATATTTTCAGAAAGTCAATTGAAAGTCTTAGGTATTATTACCTCCTTTTTCTGTATCTTCAACCAGTTGTTATTTGTTCTCGCAAACCTCTCAACTGAAATTTGGTGTAGGCTACTACAGTAATTTGAAGTTAGCGTACAAAGGACACTGAACTGCGGTATGTTGGTTGGTTAATTGCAATTTTGTAGTCTGGGTGGAGCCCAAACTAAAGGGCGGATTGCTATGCAATTTGCCACATTGCTAGATAGCCCATAATGTATTGCTGATCTCGAATTTGCTGTAAATTGATCAATTATAATCCACGAAATTACGATTTTTCTAATTTATCGAGCTAACACTCGCCATTGAAAATTAGGAATCCTTAATAGTTAAGGAATTCCAACGAAGAATACTGTTCTGCTGGTATTCAAGTGAACTTTTAAAAACCGTCAAAATAAATCATCGTTGCTTCCTTATAGCTAAAAATCTTTTTCGACATAACTCAACGAAATAATAATATTTGATCATCGCATTTTAATCATTAGAGAAAGGCAGGCAAACGAAAAACACAAAAGGATTCGTCAACGACTTACAATCGTTTCAGGTGAAAAACAATGCTTGGAGGAATTCACCCAACATGGCGATCAAACCTGGTTTTACACTCTCAACGGGAATCCCAAATGTGAAATCTTAAATCGCCGCAGCATCAAGAAGCTGTTTATACGGAACGAAAGCATACAGCAGACGACGTGTTTACGCCCCAACATGGACCAATACGATGGCTTCGTATAATAATTTCAAGATTCCTATTGCTATTGAAACTGTACATTTTAAGCCTATCCACAGGTCTGTTAGCACTCTGTGAGCGGCTCTAAATTGAACGAATAAACTTTCAATCCCGTTTTGTAAGAATGAATAGGCTTAACCTCGAACGCCATAGGCCTAATTTCTCTGCTGTTATCGCTAAAATTTAGGCCTAAAAGTTCTGAACACTTTAAAATTATTTAAATGCTATCTTTACACCCAAACTAACATCGTTTGACCTACAATTGTGACAATTCCAACTTTTAAAAAATTAGCATTCCCAGTTAATATTTTAATTCTAGGAAAGATTCTCTGCAATAGTTATAAACAATGCAAGCATATTGGTGGTGGAACGCTCTTTGCTAGCTTAACCATGGCGGCTAACGTGGCACTTTAACTTTAGATGGCGGCGATGGTAGAAAAGGCTGCAAATAAAGAAACAGAAACTAAATGTGGGAGCAAACGAAATCGTCCTAAAATTAATATGAAACGTAGCTTAGGTCTACTTAAAGAAATACTAAAATGTGAAAAATACCAGCAAAGAGCTTCACATCAAATGGCAAAAGCTCAAGCGTAGCTGACCGAGTATTGCACCCAGATTTTTAAGGAACCTTAGCAATATTGCATAGTCATTAAAATGAGAGTAAGTACAAATTTAAAATACATTTTTTATCTACTCATCCTACAATAGACCCGAAGCCAGTTTCCTTGTATTATGACAAATTTGTCTGATGTTTAGAATCTTGTGATCCAAAAACAAGTCTTGTGTGCTTTTTTTTTATCTGACGTGTCTCATGTCGAATTAATATGGTTGTGTCAAGAAACGGGCCCCGAGTAAATCGAGTCAGCCAAATCTCCTAAAAAAATAGACATATTTGTTCAATTATCCGACGAAATTTAAATGCAAGTGTGGGTCCGTTGCGGGTTAGAAGCCAAAACACTGAGTATTTCAGATTGAGTAATTTGAAACTCAAAAGTGCTAACCTCAAACGACGTCTTTCAACACGAAACTGTCATCCATAGTACACGAACTATTGCTGACGTAAGCCTAAAGGTGTGCTGAAAAAGAAAATGGCAGTGAACAAAGGCGTATAACTGCGAAGTACAACGCGTCAGTTCTTCAATATTGCGGTCAGTAAGAGACTATACTTTATTAGCGAAGCGACTGCACTCTGGAACAATCCAAAGCATGTCCTCATTTACCCTGGCGGGAATCTGGATGGTATACTTGCGGTCTACGTTGACGACAGTGTTAAGCAACACTGTTAAAACAAAACGGTTAAAATGTACTTAAAGCTGTTAGGCCGATTCGGTTTAAGTAAATAGTGCAAAAGTATAGTCGTGAAGGCCTATACACATCACATCTTCACCACATAAGCTCGAAATTTACTCATAAATTTCCTGTAAAGCAACATGGAATTAGCTGTCAAATGTCATTTCACTGAGTGGATCTGCTCACTAAATGCATTTACAACCAAGAGATCAATGTATGTACGAGTAAACACACCAATTGCTATCTTCAAATGACCTACTCAAAAAGTTGGCAACAGTGTTCTCCTTTCATTTTTTTACGTTGGATTCCAAAGTCACAAGTTTGTAAACTTAAGCTCCATTGCAACAATCTTGTAACAATGTAGAAACCAATCCAAGATTCCCTCTAAGCAATGCAAACCATTATTTTTTCAATTGTGCCCTGTTTTTTTTTTTCAGTTCTCGGCCTTTTTCGAGAAACAGCACGTGTTGGTCCTTTCCATCCTTTTCAGACTTCCCACTTCACACTTTGGAGTACGAAGCACAGTCTTGACGTTCGTGAATCTCATTGAGGTCACATAGACATGTTTTTTTTCGTCCTTCCACTTCACGGGAGTTCAGTACCTCCTTGCAAAGATCTCTGCGAGTTTTGTAGTTGGTTTGCTGAGGTTGGCCACGGCCTTGACCATGATGTTGTACGGTGACCTCCATTTTCCCCTCCAATACGGCTACCCTGATGTTTCATTCTCGTTTTTGACCACTTGCATCTTTATGGCCAACCCATATTCTTTTCTTCCGAACTGCCATGCCGACTTGCCTTGCTAACTCATACTCCTCTGTCTTCGTCAGATCTGCCATGTCACTTTGAACTGACCCGGCTCAGCTTCGAGTATCCCTGCCCATGTAATACGTGAAGCGTTTAGAGTAGTAATAGCCATTAATAGTGTTTTGTTCCGCCGTTACATTTTAATAAGAAACTTATGACATCAGAACATAAGGGCAATGCTCTTAGTTTAAACTTCGTGTGCTGATGCGTCTCGTCGTACACCGCATTTCAAGCCTATCCTTTTGCAAAATATATGTATGCGATGATAATAACACTGATCTATTGGAGTGCAGTGATTTATTCGATGTGCAGCCAAACGATATATCAATCCTAAAAATATATATTAGTAACCACCTGCTTAATGACGGAAACTATTCTCTTAAATATAATATTTTAAAATAATCTAAAAAACAGTTCAGCAACTTGCCCCGATGGATTTTCTTCTACCTTTTACAAGACAATGGCAATTGAATTACATCAACCATTGTTTCGAATTCTAGAGGCATCGTTAAATACAGGAACTATACCGGATTACTGGAGAAAAGCCAGTGTCACTCCCTATTAAAAAAGGAAATACTGCCGCACCGATAAATTACTGTCCAAGCTCACTTTTATGTGTCCCCTGTAGAATTCTTGAACCGATTATTCTTGAAACATCTGAAACATCTACGAGATAAACTTTGAACCAAGCGACCGATTTGGTTTTTGCCAGCCCACTCAACGACACTTCAGTTATTAACTTGTCTAAATGACTAAACAATGCAAATGGAAAATTGCACACTGGTTGATTTAGTCTGTATTTAATTTCGCAAAACCTTTGACTCGGTGGTACATTCCAAACTATTTGAAAAACTGCTTAATGGTACCATCTTTCTATGGATAAGAGATTTAATTAGCAAAAGATTCCAAGTGGTAAAATTGGGAACTTATCTGTCTACCTACTTGCCGGTTACCAACAGTGTCCCATAGGGATCGGTACCAGGCCTTTACTTTTAACAATTTGCATTTCTAATCTGTCAACAAGCATGAATGGCATAAAAAAGCCTAAATTCACTGCTGATGTTAAGATTTATAGGTCAACTACAACCGACAGTGACCACACTCTGCTACAAACAGCAATTGAATATATAAACATGCCGTCCTCTAGGGGACAGCTATCAATCAATGTTCAAAAATGCCAAACTTTCCTAATTGGCTAAAATAATTGCAAGTTTGCATATTAACTAGAAAACCATGATTTAAAATCGGAAATTAGCATGAAGGACCTCGGAGTACCTGTCATCGGACTTAAATTTCTCAAACCACTGTAATCAGGTTGTTGCCAGAGCAAAGCGAATTGGATACATGCTGAAACGGTGTTTCATATCTTATGACGTACCAACTTTAATTAAAGCTTATACCATTTGCGTACGGCCTATTCTGGAATACGCCAGTCCAGTATGGTCGCTTTATCTGTTAAAAGATATCAAACGTATCGAATCTGTATAACTAAGATAGTAATTTTTTTTTGTTTGTGTGTGTGTCCACAGTGTGAATCTCGATAATCTTAATTTTTTTGTTTGTTTGTATATCTTTCAAACGGAATTGTCTATATAAGTAATGATTCGAATGTTCTTTTCAACAAAGATGCACAGTACCGATGATGTCATGTTTTTTCCAGTCACACTATTTTCATGCAAACGAGGTCTAGGCCTCTATGTCTCTTAACCTTGGATCTAACCAACTATAATAAATGATTTTCATGCAAACAAGAAATCACAACAATGCTCTATAAAACACGCCATATACGGGGGGCTGTCCTAGTCAATACAAAGATCTTTTGCTAAATATCTTCCAGAAACCTGTAACCTCTCACATACACAGTGACTAAATCACCTTGGCCTTGAGTCTTTGGAACTGCAGCCGTATCATGCTGACCTTTGCCTTACCTTTTTGTTACGTGGACTTGCTGATCTAGATACAAAGCTTGTTTTCTGTATTCGTGGCAATGAAGATACTTGACATCATCCCTTTAAACTAACGGTAGCAGCAGAAAAAATAATTGCACAAATTACTTCTTCTCGAACCGTGTGGTGCATCACGTGCAACTGCTTACTATCGGGGGTGGTGAACTCCACCAGCAATATAAACTTGGCCTCAGACAGACTCATCTTTCGAAATGTGTGATGTGTTTCTGATTTAACCTTACTACTGCAATGTGTTGGTAACATCTTTTAGTAGCTACCTACATTTTATTCATATTCTTCTATTTTAGTATATTAGTTTTTAATTCTTTGCTTTTAAATATAACAGCCTGACTTCATTTTGCCAACTTTTGATAATAAAATGTATTATTATAATAAGGATTGAAACTTATGGCTTTGCTACAGATTACGTATTACTTAGAATACAACGAGTACAAAATAAAATAATAAAAAGTATTGTTTGGAAAGGAAGGAGAAAGAACAAATAAATAATACGTAAAAAATAATATTCTAAAAATAGCAGAATTGCGAGATTATGTGATTATCTTAAAAAATTATTATATAAATACACATAAAAATTATGACAAAAATAAAGGAATCTGTATAACTAAGATCAAAAGATTTGTTTGTTTGTGCGTGTGTGTCCGCAGTGGGAATCTCGACACTCTTAATTATTATTATTATTTTTTTGTATGTCGTTCAAAACGGAATTGTCTGTATAAGTAATGATTCGAACTGTCTTTTCAACAAAGACGCACAGTACTGACGAGGTTATGTTTTTGTTCCAGTCGCAATATTTTCATGCAAACGAGATCTAGGCCTCTATGTCTCTTAATCCTGGGTCTAATTAAATCTAATGAAAGCTTCGGTGACTGCTAACGGGAAATCACAGTATTTTCATGCAAATGGGAAATCACAATAATGCTTTATAAAATTCGCCATGTACAGGGGACTGCCCTAGTACTACGACTAAGGAAAACAACACAGAGATTTAAAATACCTGAGTGGAGAAATGCTTATGGGACGAGGAACAAACAATATTACATATCTAAGATTTCCAACGAATTAACACTAGAATGCTAAACCGCCAAAATAAAGGAGATTGAAAAATGGAATTAAAAACAGAACTAACAAAACAACATACATATTAAAAAAAAATAGAACTCTTATTACCTAAGTATTAAGTAATGACTATGTAAAATTGTGTAATATTGTAAATATTCCATGTTAATGTAAAAACCATATGCAATGTGTAAAAATATATGAAATATTAGAATTATATAATATATTTAATGTTGCTCATACAAGTTTCTTTGGAAACTTTGAGTCATGTAACAGTGCAATAAAAAAATTAAACAAAAGTAAAATATCTTTGGAGTTTATCGTCTTTCATCCTAAGATCCGTGACATCCTCGATGGGAAATGTGTTTAGGGCATGTCAGAACTATGGTCAGGTAATTATGATTGTGAGGTCAGTGTATCATAACTAACGCTCAGCTAAGTCTACTATTCCCTCTACAACGGGGATGCCCGGATTTGAACAAGGCATAAAAAGTCAAACAGTTTTCACAGGGAAAAAGTTCGTCAGAGAAGAAAAAAAATAAAGTTTAAAGTGAAAGTAATGATGTCAGAGATATGACACAGTCGTTTTACAGAAAGTACAACAGTACAACAAAGGTATTCAATATTGGGAGGCATCAAACAAGATATTTTTCTTTCTAAAACTGCATTTCCATCTGGAATGCGTGTAACCATTCATATCTAATGTACCATTCTGCCTAAGGAAAGTCTGTAATTTGTTAGTTCAGTACACCATAGCCCGGTCATTCAGTAATCTTGGTAGGGTCTGTCCAGTTTCCACCTGACAACAACGGATTTATCTTCTAAGCGAGTCCACAACTGATCTTTGCCTGTTAGAATATGCGTGAAACGACGATGGGTTCCTAAGTCCACCACGACGAAGAGCACCCACCGTACCACCGTATAATGTTTGAACATTACTTACACAGCACTTGTCAATTGACCAGAGAAACATGCGATCACGAGTTTTGAATGATGTATGGAAGGGTAAATGTTCCTCTCGAGTTTCGTTTTCACATCACGGTCTATGAGTGGCTTTCCAATGACAGGGAGAGGCAAGTAACGTTCCCTGCTTTATCATTTGTAGTAATTGTTAACAAAAGGCTTATCTCATCTGGAAGTGCACCAAGTTGATATCGAACACTGTTCCTGCTATTCCTTCACATACATAAGACCTTTAGGAGAGCTATAGCCTAGGTCAGAGGCAAGATGACCATTTACCACTCCGCATTTTGATTGTGTGGGTCCCCCTCTAATTGAGTAGGTGAAAAGTATCAACATCCCCTGAGTCCCCGTCTAATTAAATTGTTGAATAAGGCTGTGAACAACCTTGCACAAAATTAGCATCTGACAAAGGGTCTGTCGAGACACTTGGCAAGTTAGGATATTTTGGGGTTGCGTAATCAATGTTGAGAAGTAACGCTGTAATGGTCCTCTTGTTTAATAAAGGGATTATTGGTATTAAGGAAATGAAACACAGGGGTGTTGGTAATTGGTGTCACTCCCTGTCATTCTCTCACTGTGTCACTAGCAAGAACAGACGTGGCTAGAAATGGCTGAGTATCATTAGAGGGAATATCAGACAGACCGTACACTTCCTTTGACTTAGTAAATAAGTGAGTGGACAAAATAGAACGAGCAGTCACACAATGGCCGTGGTACGAGAGTAATCAATAAGAGAAGAGGGAAGTCCAGAAATTATATTCGTCATCCCCTGTTGACGAATCTATTTGTCTCTTAACTGTAGCACCTTCAATATCAAAAGTTATGTCAATAATTAAATCCATATGAAATAAGTAGTTCATACGCTTGCCGAACATAACAAGAGAGGGCAAACCATTCGTTTCCGAAGATACACTCCTTGAGATCTAATAATGTCATTAAGGCCATCAGTAATTAGTCGAGGTCCCGACAGCAAATATGTCGTTGTCGGTTTTACCCAGAGACTCGCAGGTCTCCAATTTACACATAAAAGTGGTGGCCCCCATCTGAGGCTAAACCTATCTCTGCCTTAGGGCAGAGTGCTCTATCAATTTTTCCTATAAGAGGAACAGATATAACGTGGCATCGGAATCATGAAGAAATGATTCACTTACCCCGGTCAGCGTTACGCATAAATTTGAATAGCTGTGTACAATCTTGGAAGCATATGCATACGAAACTCTTGAACAATCTCGACCGTGGTTTACCTTTCGGCTCCCAGAAGGCAGGGCGTAAGCCTTGTGGGTTTGACAGAGAAACGTCACGTTGGGATTGTTGTTGTCGTTGTCTTCGTTCTTGCATTCTGCAACATCGGTCTGCTAAACGTGCCGCGTCTTGAGTTTGGTGCTCATTGAACAAGGTCATTCACCACGGTTGCTGACTGGTAATGCTGAGAATGCTGAGGGTGACTGGTGGCATTGTTGGACCGATGTGCGCCACGTGGAAGGATGCCGGGGCAATTTGGTTGCAGTCTGTAAATTTGTGAATGGAGCTTCGGCAGTATACGCAATAGTTGGAGGTATCGAAAATTAGTCGATCGCTCTTGAATGGGACTCTTTACTTTTACAATCTGAAGTACGTAGGCATGAGCTGTACTGGCATCTGCTGTGTTGCGTTCAGGAGCCAGTGAGAAGGGCAGCAATAGAAAGTCGGGGGTGAATATTGACAACGTTCGTGATAGGAATTCCCATAACCAATGCAATTATTGGCCAGATTGGGGAGAAAGACGTTTGGTGGTTCTGTGTGATGAAGGAAGCCTTGTTGATGACTGTACGTGATGCTGTCAAGCAATTCTTCTTGGATTAGTTGCAAGGCGAGCAGACTCCCACTGCGAAGTAGGGCCTCCTATACCATCGTTAGGGTGAGTCTTGAACTTCCCCTCATTAGCCATTTACAGGTTTAGGCTTCTGGAATCTGATACCTGGTCTGAAAAATATCCTCATGTAAGGCTCGGGCCCTCTAATGTACTATCCTACATCTTCCATGCTCCACGTGTGTATGTGAGTAAGGTTAGCTAGTCGGTGTAGCTGATGATCTTGCCTGTATCTTTGTGTAATCATTTGTTAAATGGTCCCGTAGCGAGGCATCTCTCTGGAATTGAACGTATAGTTTTGGGACCATGGTTCTCATCATAATAATGAGGCAGCTATTATTTAATTGGTTCCATGTGTCAACTTGTGGCACTATTGCAATCAGATGATCTGGTGGTGATGTTGCAAAAAACTGCCACGGATGTTTCTCGGATGTTTGGCAAAGGAACTGTGTATGCTAAACTCTTTAATCTTCACCCGTTAAGGACGCTACCTTTGTAGTTGGGCTTGGTCCTGTTGGTCTTTGCTCCTTCTTGTGGTGTGTGTTCAGGTTGGTATGGCCACGGTTCCATTGTGTTATTAGTGGACGTCTTGATAGGGAGTCTGTCTTGCGTTTTTTTTTTCTAGTGATGCCTTGTGCTGGGGTTTCCTCTCTCTTAATGGTGTTGAGGCACAGAATCTTCTCATTTAAGGGTTTGCTACCACGTGCAGAAATAATATCTGAGCCAGAACGTGGGGGACTCGATCCAGGGACCATTCGTCAAATAACTTTACTACTTCCCTACCCCAGCCACAGGCTACTTCGCTTCACTTTTGAGGCCGTTGTTACAATCTGAGAAATTCTTATGCATTACCTCTCTGTCATGTTGATTGTAAAAACTAAACGATGAGACAAACTAGGTACTTGGTCCTATTTGCTTTTATTTGTGATTCATTCCTCTGATCGCTTCTATCAAACTTTCCTCAGCTTTACTCCTTTAAAAACCCCTGATTAAATGAGTAGGAAAAATTATCCCTTTAACGCTAATATCAGGCATCACAGCATTATGATGATACCTGTGAGTCAATCAGCATAAGACAGTCCATAAAAGAAGACTAGGCCTACAAAATGGCCAAAAAAGGCTGCATAAAAAGCCAAACTGTCTTTGCAGGAAAAAAGTTCATCTCAGAAGAAAAAAAAATTAAGTCCAAAGTGAATGGAATGACGTCAGAGATATGACGTAGTCGTTTTACAGAAATAATAAGGGAACAAATCCCTTTAGTCCAATAAAGGTATTCAACGATGGGAGACATCAAACAACAAAGCATCAAATCAGCGAGAATCGAAGAAAGTACAAAGGAACATCACTGTTCGTATGACAACAAAGCAATGCAAAATTTAGAGGTCATTGTTAAGCCGTACCAGACCCACATATACTAGTGAGCTTCTTGATATAAAAAAAAAGTCAACTAAATATAAGCCACGAAACGTGGAGGCATTATAAGCACATAGTTGTGGTGAGACCATGAAAATAAATGCAATTTAGGGGTGAGGGTGTACATTTTCCCAACAAACTGAACACGTATTGTGAGCGATAGGACTAAACAAATTGCTGTTACGTGAGACTAATCCATGTTTAATTGCTACCCCAACTTCCAATTTAAGTTGATGCTGTTTACCGCTCTTTTCAATGATCCAAACGTAACTATTTTGTTGTGGTGCTACCGTATGAATTAGTCCAGGTAGCAGGTAAGCTTAATTGTGCTACAGTTTGGAAAATGCAGCCTATTCATGTTAATATTTTGGGTTGTGGTAATGGTTTCACACAACTTTGATATTCATGTAACGCCCGCAGCATTCGATGTGCAGTTAAAGCCAAGGAGAGTTACTAAAGTGGCACTATCATCGGCTGAAAAGTGAACGAAAATACCATGACGCACCTAGTGGTAGTGATATCTTTAACCTTTACAGCTTGCTCCCAGGTACACGAGGGCGTACCAAATTTTCACTCAATATTTAAGGAGGTATTGACTTGTTTGTTTTGTTAAAAGAAATCCCTATGTACATTCCTTCGCTTGGTGCAAGCAAGTGCTAGATATACTAGATAACGCCTGATGTTGCTAGATTCTGTAGACTGTCAGAGATATAGTGCCACTTTAAGTTTGCTGGGATTGAGGGAGGGGTCACATGCATAAGCGTCCACGGCTGACTTTCAAAGAGAGTGGAGGAAGGCAGGGGGGGGGGGGAAGCAGTGCAGTCACTTGAAAAAAAGACAAAAGAACAAATATATTTTATTATTGCAGTCAGAGCTAACTTACAAAAATAAATTTAATAAAAAATATCACATTTTGTTTACTCTATTAAACGTTAGTACAAATTAAGTTTTGTACTAGTATTTTTGAGTTAGTCAACAATTCATCAGAAAGGGCGTTGGGGAAATGGGAGGGACCACGTGCCTCAATTGCATCAACGTGCGGACGCCCTTGCTCACAAGCAACCAAGTCCCTTACTTTCAGGGTAGATTTATAAGGGGTCAAAAGGGACAACTGCCCCGGGGCCCTCAGCACAAAGGATTATGCAGATTATGAATTATTCTGCAAAAATATAATAATTAAAAGATTATTTTGTTAAAAGTAGTGCGATCATAAAATATGCAGTTTTACAAACGTATCATACGCTAATTAAATTCTTGGAGACTACGTGAAGAAAGTATACGCTGCCAAAGCCCGATATGGCAGTGTGTATGTGCTTGCTTCAGCGTCCGGTTCTCTTCCCCCACACGGGGAAGTCCCCTAGGTGGCCTTGTTCGACTCCCTCCCCACGTAACATTTTCCTTGACTGCACCACTACAGCTGCCCACTGAACTTGAATTGCCCTTAGCCCCCTCTTTTGGCCTAATTCAAGACATGCAAAACTGTCGAACACTCGGTGCCCCGAAATCCTGCTGCGCCTAGCTAGTGCCTCAAGCAGGTGTGAAGACTCATTACCCATCCTGACGCATTTTTCCTGCTGCACTTCGTATTGGTTGTAATGCCATCGCAAACCACACAATATTCAATTGATTATTGATCAGTGGATTAGAACATTCAATTGGAAAATCAACTGCAACTGGCGTCATTGTCATATATGTCCCTCGGTCTAACAAGATATGCACAGGAACAGCACCTAATGCTGAAGGTTGGTAGTATGTTAAAGGTGGGATGAGGTTTAAAAACGAAACTGGTAAACGTTCATTGCATAGTTCCTATTCGTTTCTCCCACTTTTTTTTTGAGGGGGGGGAGGGGTAAGGAACGATTTTTTTTTGTGGCCAAGTCTCCTGTTTTGGTGACATGACATTTCTCCATCAACAAATCAATATCCAGAATATTCTTCTTACTCCGAATCGCTTTGTGCAAACATGACCATATGGTTTCTGCAAAATAGACAACATAACGGACAACAGACACTAAATTCATGCTATCAGTTGTTGGCCATAAAAGGTACAAATTGTTAAGTTTCGTATCTATTTCATAAGCTATTTATTCCAAGATGACGGTTTTACACAGATATCCGGTATATTGTTATCCGGCAACAGTCATCATGTACAATCGAGCATTAAGGGAGCAGTTAGCCTATTAACCCTCTTTCTAGGTCAGCTACAACTTCATGTTTAATAAACCACTGGAAAATATAATCATAAAACGTGAAACAGAAGTCTAAGACCGAGGGTACATGGAGGTTTCTTACATCGATTTAGCTTACGTCGACTTGAACTCACATGGCTTTAGGAAAGAGGTGGTTACACGGAGGTTGTAGTTGGAGTAAGCTAAAACGACAGCGGGGGTTCCTGCACCGCGTTTATCTAATCCCCCCACCAAGCAAACCCCTCTTTATTCCCAAGTCCCCATTCAGCTAGCTGGCTTTCGACTTCGTTTTAACGAAGTGACAGGCGGCCGTCCTAGTTTCGTGACGTTTACGCGCGCTCTTTTCAACCAATCACAAGGAAGCAGTCCTTAGAGCGACGTAGAAAATGGATTTTAGGTGGGTACACGTAGGTTGTTAAAGCGCTTCAACTCCTTACGTCGACGTAACGAGGTGGTTTGAGATGAAGCGACTTGAAAGTGGATTTTGGGACGTTCTTGGGACACGGACGTTCTTAAAGCGCTCTAAGCACTACATCGACGTAAGATAAAGCAACGTAAGAAACCTCCATGTACCCTCAGTCATAAATAAATTACACCACCCCAGAAACTTTCCTGGATTTGGTTAATATTTAAAAGTTTAGTATAGCAGTGAACAGAGTACATGAAGTAATCGTCAGAATGAACGGGGGAAAACAGTGTAGCCTATTAAGTTTAAAATACATATATATATAGGTATTTTAATTAGTTTACTATTTATATGAAGGCTTTGTTTTGACAATAAAATAGTGTATGATGGATTTTACCTTATGGTTGCATTAAAAGACAAATAAATACTCGTTAAAAAGTGAAAAGATGTGGTAAATATTAAATAACTGCAACAACTAAGCAGCAGGCCTCAATACAAGAAAATAGTTAACTAACTAAAATACCTGATTAAACCAGTTAAGTAATTAAAATAAAACTAAATAAATAGTAAATATAAAAGACAATTCATGTATAGGTCTACAATGAGTGTTGTATGATTAAAAATGTGTTGAAAAAGCTGTTGTGCTAAGGAAAATTTATTGCTTGTTTTTGGTCAAAATATATTCCGAATTAACATAAGCAATGCAAGAACCGACAATCCAGAAATCATTACGATTTCCTTTTGTACATGTGTTTATCACTTAACATTTTCAGCATCATTTGGCATCTTGTTTAATGGAACATACAACATAAAAGACCACTCACTACATGCCAGATGAACAGGATTTTTGTCTTATCTATGCTTGCTTTGCTTATATACCTCCAATTTCTCAACAGCAGTATTGTTTATATATGTTGTGTATACAAAGCACAAAATGTTACTATAAATTACGAAAATGTCAGTCGTCTATAATACGACTTTGTTTTGTTTTATTGCTGACATTTTCATTCACTAATTATTCTCATTACTGGAAAATTGCCACATGTATACGAACTTACACTTGGTAACTGAAGCTTAAGTTTTTTTAAAGTTTAAGGAGAATGGAGAGAATCGTTAGAGAGCCGTGTAATTTTTATGTCAATGAAACTTTGGGAAACGCTAGTAAGATTTGAATTCTGTCTCATTTCTAGCTTCACACATGTATACGTAAGCTAATGTTCTATGAAGTTCTATGCGTGTTGCTTTTTTGCTTGCAATACAAGAATGTGACAACACAACAATGATAATATTTTTAGATCAAAAAATAAATAACAAACATAATCGCACGTGTGGTTAAGCTTCACAGTTCACGCTGCACAGTGTAAGTAATACACTCAAGCATAAATACAACTCAAATACAACTGAGTACAACTCAAATTGGAAAAATAATCAATAAGAATAAAGAACACAAATTAATTATTACTTAAGTAGCTACATGAATCTAACTGTGTCATCAATAATTTACAATTACCACATCATTTTAAAACTGTTACAGAAAATGGTATACAAAGTCATAAGCCTGCTTAAAAATCTACCATAATGTAGAAAAGTATAAAATAAAAGTATTGTTTTGGTACATTCTCAGCTTGGCAAGAACACAGAATGGTTTCCTACAATGCCGCTGTGCGCAATTTCAAATCTGCAAATTTCAGTAAATGATTTTGCATCCACAATAAGCAGAGTGTGACTATTTTCGTTTTGGCTGTCGAGAATGGTTGTAAGGACGACCCCTGCAAAAAGGAGGTAAAAGTAATGAATAAAGTTCCATCAACAGACACAACTGTAAAACTACATTTAGCAGCAAACATCAGTAACAAAACTGTACAACTACCCAGAAATTACCTTATCAAAGTCACTGTTTTTGCAGTCACCCATTCAACACCCAAGAATCCACACTTACATGTGTTACTAGGTATTGACAGGTCTGGGTACACACACACACACAAAAAAAATGCTTTCACAAATAACGTTTATAAATACTTGTTGCCAAAACTTGTAAGGACTCAGAAGAAAGAAAATCTCTTGCACTTTGTTAATACCAAGGAATACTGAGTTTAAAATGTCAGCCTTATGAAGAATTTCAGTTATCAATTTACTATTATTATGGAATGACGAATTGCTCTTAAATCAATTTATCTCTATTATTGTATTTAAATTCTCCAAAGTCTTTTTTTTTAACGACTTTGTTTTTTTCCTAGACGGCCTAAAAGTCACGTTTTCATGGTATAATTTTAAATTACTATTTTTGGTTACTAGTTTTATAACTTATGATGGAGTACATCCCATGATGTATCAACATCATCAACATCCATTAATTAATCTTGACCAGTCTACAATTTTAATTTGTCCTGCAAGGCACAAAAATGTATAACACATATAAAATTGTGTTCTTTAATAACATTTCTTTCTTAGTTTCCAAATTTTTGTGTGAAAAAGTAACCATACATTGATCACTATTACTAAAGTGTCCAGTCACATTTCCATCGCACACAAAACAATTATTGTCAACTAAAATCAGGTTTAATTTAATACATCTACAAAATATTAAAATGGAGGTGCAAAGCCGCAGATCCATTCTAAAAACCAAAAGTGGCCCTCACATCTGACTCCCGGACATCAGTCGAGCAAGCCGCATTTCTCACCCATTGAAAGTTTGAGAATAGATTGAGATCGTATCGGACCCAAGGCTTCTAATCATTCGCTTTACCGGATGCGTTACAACCGAGCGCCAAATTAATTTAAAACCCCAAGATATGTGGGTGACTGGCTGGTCAATTGCGTATTCTATGCTGTAAATTGTACATTGTACATTGTGTAAATTCTATATTGCGCATTTAATTGATTTTTTTTCATTATTTTACACACTTTACACACTTTTACATTGGGAAAGCCTACATGCATCACCAATAATGTGCTCTGCCCTGCATCGCAATTTAAAAGGTACCTTCCCTTTTCAGATAAGGCTACAAAATGGTACCCAGCACAAGCAACCACACATGCTTAAATATGTACCAAGTTTGCTCATGGTCTAATGAGCAGTTTGTTATTACGGCCCTGGATAAACAATGTACCAAGTTAGCTCCTGGTCTAATGAGCAG
>JAHWFP010174721.1:0-19421 GCA_023313725.1 Lithobius niger
TGCTTGCTTGCTTGCTTTTGGTTTGCTTGCTTCTGCAGCAAGCGATTCAAATGACGATAAAATATGGGCAAGAGAAAGCGGCTGGGCTGGTCGTCTTTTGTTATCTCGCCCAAGGGAGGGGGAAAATATGGGGGGTGGTGGAACGGGTACAGGGGGTTTGGGGGTGGAAAGGTTAGAGTTGGCTAGGGAGGAAAGGGGAGAAGAAAAAGAATATAAAGACTCTCTGCCAGCCACAGCATCCACGGCGCATGCGCAAACATTCCCACATTCTCACTAATCGACCGACGGGCGCATGCAAAGCAGCAAAGATATGACGAAGCCAAGGCTCAAAGCGACCAGAAAAACGGTCTCCATAGCGTCTACGCAGTGCCCAATGCCACAAATCTCGGTCTTTGCACCATTCCCCCTCCCTCTCCCGGAGCCAATCCTCCACAAAACGCAGAACCGTTTCATCTTGGGTTACCTTGGTAACGCAGAATCTACGATCGTAGCCGTAGGGTGGAGTTGCTGGAGTTGTGAGGTGTGTAGCTATGGAGGTTTCGGTTTAGAGATTAGGGAAAGGGGTTCTCGTCTCCAAGGGATACGTGGATTGTTCGAGGTATCTGTCAAAGATAGGTAGGTAACCCGTGTTTGTATTCGGAATTTGTAATGGCTTTGGGAATAGTCACTTGCGACCAGAAGATTCAAGCTTTTGACGCACGAGTTTGGATACAGCACACTGGCGTTGTAACAACCGGTCCTGTAGCATGCTGTACAGAAAGATGTTACTTAATAGTGTATTCGGTATTGCAACGATGGTTTCCGCAGCTTCCTCCTATACCTTAAGCTAGGGCCTTACTGGGTCTCTTTACCTTGATGCTATGGCTCCATGTTATGTATTATGTATCTTTATCAATGTATTCCAGTTGTGCTATGTACTCTGGTGTATGGTCCAGTCCCTGGAGATCAGTGGTCAGGATGGCTCTGGCCTTGCCTACACCTAGCTGTAGCTGCTAGCAGAGATGGTTCAAGGGATAGCAGGATATACTGTGGGTACTGGCTGCAGCTCTAGGTACTTAAGGCCGCGTAAGACTGCGCCCCCTTCAGCCTCACTCTAAGAGCTAGTCCTCTAACCACCTACAACTCTTCCTAAAGTTTGCTACTCTGCTAGAAACCCTGACTAGAGCATCCTTGAACCACAGGACAACATCTCTTAAGAACACACCGCGTGGCCCTGGAATAGACCCTGAATTCACCATCCTTTCTGGCGTTCTTCCTTGAACCGGCCTTAGTGGGGTTGCAGTATTCAGAGATGACAGCCGAGTTGGACTATGATTGGTTACGACAGTATTTATTGCAGGAACGCCTGTGAGTGAGGGAGGTGGTTGTGTTACTGACTTTTAGGGTCATTTTCCAACTTTTCCGATATTTCCAAGATGTCCCGGAATTGAAGTAGTAAATTACGAATGCGGCGGCGAATTAAATTTGCATTTGTCAATAAAAATGACCTGGCTGGAATTGAATTTGTCTCACGGATTTAAACCGGAACTAAACTTAATGCCTTTGCTACTCAATGAAAGTTAGAAATGATACTGACTTGACTTGACGTTCCCTCGAAGCACGAATTGGGTCCATCAATTACTTTCCGATAAACATATAATCCGTACATCCAGGGCTGGATTAATAGCGTGTTATGCCCTGGGCACTGATGTTTCATTGTGCCACCCCCTCCTCCTCCCCACTTTCATTTCCCAAAACTTATGTTAAATTCTCAGAAACAGAAGTTGTGTGGCATTTTGAGTCATTAAGTTTGATTAAATTAATTTTACCTAGGTACTAAATTCGGTGTCATTTTAGTGCGTAACTAAAATTAATTAAATTAAACTAAATTTTTCAAATACGGTACTATACTGACCCTACACCACAGCATCACTTCACTTTCACAATTTCCTTCTATGTTACGGTGGAATTTTCGGCACTTTCGTCTTGAAAATGTGTCAAAAGACTTCACCAGCAAGCTGCGGTGAGGCCCCTAATAATTATCGTGATGCCCTGTAAGGCACGTGGCCACTTTGCCCATTGGTTAATCCGGCCCTGCGTACGTCACTTTTGGTACTTGAGTGGACGTTCGAAACCAGCTAGCCAAACTCTCCATTCCCATACCAACGACGTCACAGCTCAAACAGACCTAAAATATGACGCTACATACATACATACATGATAACCAACGTCACGCTTCGGTGCCTTCACGTGAAGACACAAACACGAATATAATTTTTATTTATTAAAGGAGTGGGGGGTTTGACAGCGCGAGAAAATTGGTTGCACGGCGCAATTCAAAGACATTTCTCTTTCTTTCTTTCTCTCTGCTGCCCTGTAGCGACATTCTGGCGTGTCTAACCCTGTCGCTCTTTTTGTGGCCATGTCCATGACCTTACAAGGTCCTGAGGGCACCTCGCATTGCAACTGGCTGGGTGGGCGACCATCGCTACTTCTTCTTCGGTTCAATTCCTCCAGCCATTGCGGGGGCGGACGCTGGTCAATAGTCACGAAAAAAGATAGCCTCGCAGTAACCCGAAACTCTGGTAGATTTTTTGTCTTTGTAGTTGAGAGGAACCTGTTCGTGAAATATCAATTGATGAATTTACAGACACGAAACTAGCTGTAAATATTCGAAATAATCGAAGAAACGCAGTAGACCCGAAATTATGAACACGTGAGGAAGACAAGTCGGCAGCAAATCGTCCAAGCCATACAGACGGAAAAAATCACGTGTCACCATGAGTCCGAGAAATGAACCCGGGTCTCTGGATTAGGCCTCCAATGCTCTACACCACTACGCTAACTCTACACTACCAAGAATGCTGCTAATCTGCAACAAAAATTAACGTCAGTGAATACGGATGCAAACCTATTTACGTTGCCTTTTGGACTTAAGTGTCTGACTGCATGAGTGGGGAATTGAACCCACGGCCTTTGAAACCAAATGCCGACAGGCAGTCAAGTCCAAAAGGCAACGTAAATAGGTTTGCATCCACATTTATTTAACCCTTCTCGAGCCAATTTGGCTTTCCGTCCTGTATAATTAACATCAGTGTACAACAACAACACGAGAGGGTGCCTGAACTCCAGGACAAACACACCACTATAGAGCAGTGACATTTGCCGCCATATTGGCACCAGATTGGCACCAGTATGGGTTTTGGAGGGCATAACTACAAGGTGCACTACATAAAAATGGAGGGAAAAACAACGGACGAGCGGATTTCCTAGGTTTAAAATAACATTGTTTTCTCCAACAACAAAAATCGTGCGTTTTAGGTCTAAGAAATCACTCTTCACAGCATCGGCTTCAGTATGACGCCCTTCTGTTTCTCTCTGCCGTGCCCCTTGCAGCTAACCCATTAAGGCCCCAGCATAGAGTTATACACAATAATACTACGTCGTGTCGCTGCTCTAAAGGCTACGTCATACCTACGTTAAGCTTTTTCTTGTGCGTGAAGAGAAGTAAGGCTATACATAGACGAAAACTTGTAAATATTAGAATTTAAATTAATTGTAGGTTTTTATTTTTCAGAAAGAAGGAATAACTAATATTCGTTTGGCTCGTTTATGAGCTTTGTGAGCTTAACCGACACGAAATTGTAGTCTTCAAATTATTTAACAGTTTCCAACTTCTTAAAATTAAGCCAGGTTTGTAATGTTTAGTTTCCGCCTGACAACTAGTACGACAACTGTGGAACGGAAACATTAAGAGACCCTACTTAGAGCTCGGGCAGTGCAACAGGTTGCCAAGGCAATACATGGTACTACATTGGAATTGCATTTTTAACGTTGTCGATGAAATTGTTGTCAGCTACGATGACAACCCTGGAGAGGCACCAGACTGTTGTGGCAAATCTTGGGCACAAAGCTGTTCTAGAGAACGCTGTTGTGAGAGCTCAGCAACGAAGTTGAGGGTCCAAGAAGGGTTGCCACAACTGTCTGATCCATTTTTCGACATATTTACACCACGCGCAATGGCTGTTATTGCTGTGACGAGCACATCACACACCTGGGCTAGTCCAATCACACGGCCAAACAGCCGTTGTTCTCGTTCGTCATTGGCTAACTCATGGTGACGTCACGGCAAACAGCCATTGCGCATGGTTTAAGTTCGTAACTCACTAAATTTGGACAACTGAGGAGGAGTTTCTGGGATTTAGCCTCTCAAACATCAGTATGGAAAAATCTATTTAGTCGCTATTTCTTCAAAACTTTTTTTTTTATGACGCCATACATTACGTAAAGCAAGAAGAAAAGTCACAATAAAAATGAATGACAGTGGTCATGCGTTTTCTAACCAAGGAAAATTGGAAATTAGCCAACAGCGAAAATCATACACTAGAAATAACGTATTATAGAGCAGCGTCATGTGACGTCATTTTGGCTACGAGACACCTTTTGGAGGTAATAGCTACAAGGTGCACTAGATTAAAATGTAACGGAAAACAACGGTACTTCTAGTCAAGACAGTGCTTTGAGAGCAGATTTCTAGTCTTAAAAGAACGTTGTTTTCTCCAGCAACAAAAATCGCGGGTTATAGGCTTAAGAAATCCAGTCTAATAGCATTGGCTTCAATAAAACGATCTTCCTTTCTCCCTCCAGTGCTCCTTGCAGCTTACCCAGTTACTGGCTCCACCATAGAGTTATACACAATAATACTACGTCGTGTCACTACCCTATAGAAACAATATTATTTCCAGCGATTTATGTCTATTTATTTTCTAACAAAGGGCGTAAGAGGGGAGTACAATTGCCCCCTCCCCCCACATAATAAAAATTACTTCGGCACTGGTGCTTACTGCAAATGCAGATGCGCCCTTTCGGATTTACACCTTGACTTGGGGAGACGTGAAACCGTTTAGCCGTAGGAAGCGCAAAAAAGACGGCTACCAAACGGGGGCGAAGAGAAACCAACAGAAATGATGGCTGATCATCCTATCAAAATTGGCGAAGGGAGAGGAGAGGAGCGGAGCGGAGCAGGGGGTGGGGGGAGGAGAGAGTCGGCTCATGGCGTGACCTGGGCGCACTCAACTCGGCCACACCTGCTGGCCACCCGCTGTTGTATCGCTCGCTAGCTTCATTTGCTTTCAGAATCGTAATCAGACCCACACGCGAATTATGGACGTGGCAGATTCATGGAAGATTTACGCATACACAGTGTATATATCTATATCGTCACTACGATGGGTTCGTCAAACACTTTTTTCTTCCGTTTCCGGCTAAACTAGCGCCCGTAGAAGTTTACGGAAGCCGAGCGACGAAGACGGACTCCATTAAATGGTAAACCACAGTTCGCTTAAAAAATGTTTAACAGGTTTCGTTAATAGGAATCTTTTATGATTTCGTGTGTCGCGCTCGGCACACGAAAATGAACCAACCTATCGGAAATGAACCAGCAGTAAATTTGCCAGGAAACGAGGTAGGCGTCTATAATCCGCAGTCAATGATTTGATGAAGGTCAGGCTCGCTGGTTCGAATTCCACTCACAACACCAGTGGCGCAACAAAGTGTCTCTGGGCCCATAGGCAAAATTTATGGTCGGGCCCACCCCATTTATTGCCCCCCACCCACCCCAAAAAACCTTTCAACTGTCTTGGTTCAAATGATACACATACTATACATTATCTTTGGTTTATGTTATCCTAACAACCAACAACGTTTTAACCAAAAACTTTAATGCAAACAAACAATGTTTGAAAAAAATGTATAACAAAAACTCGTCTGTGTGGTACTTTTTAGCCTACCTTACTGTCGAATTATTATAAGTTTTGCTTTGTAGCTACATTATTACGCTTGTGAAATGGGAACTTGGACTTGCTTACAACATATTGCACTTGGAAAGTGAAATTTCCCTACCGTAGTTAGTTCACTACTCGAGGCTCTTAAAGCGATATTTACGGCATGCTTTTCTCAATGCAAAAATCTCAAAGATGTTCTCCATGTCCATATTATTTCGACGCCTGGCGAGACCCGAGTTACAGAGGCCCACCTAGCCTACCTGTACGCTACGCCACTGCACATTACCTTCTCCACCCTGCCTAGATTTTCCGTTCTGTTAGCAAAAGTATCGTTCTCCTTTTCCGTTGGCTCCTATACACGTTGCGAAATTTAGCAGAATAGTTTTCCGCCATTCCTATTCTCTTGTTCATGAAAGGACATTTTCCTTATGTTGGTAGCTCACTGTTCTAATAGAAATAAATGTATTATTGGTTACTCGCTTCTGCACGATCCATCGTTCATTACAAGTTAAATATGATTCACTTGGTGACGTACGATGGTTCGAACAGAAGCGAGCAATCGATAATACATTTATTTCTATTAGAACAGTGAAATGACCACATAAGGAAAACATTCTTTCTAGAACAAGCGTATAGGTAGGCCAATCCCGTAGACAGAAGAGTGCTGCGGGGAAAGGGAGGGGGGGGGGGGGCGAGAAGTAGTCCACAGTGCCGTGCCGCGTCACCCCAAAATTTCCGAAAGTTGATCGCAAAGGTGCCTATTCACCAAATGACAGGTTGCAGGGTCTAGCGCCATCTACCATTGTTTATTCCTATGTAGCACTTGATTTCAACAAGCGAAGGAATGCGCAAAGAAATTTCTTTTTACACAACAACCTAGCCACGTGCCTCCTTAATTGTTGAATGTAAAGTTGGTGTGTCCACGTGCACCAGGGAGCGAGTGGTAAAGGTTAACGATATCACTGTCACTCGATGGCGACCATCCAGCGGTTCAAATTATCCACTTCAAAACGGTCCATATGTAGAAAAACAGCACCCGTGATGTCGCTATAGGCTTAACTTTACCGCTTGCTTCCTGGTGCACGTGGACGCACCAACTTTACACTCAATAATTAAGGAGGCATGCGGCTTGTTTGTTGTGTAAAAAGAAATTTATTTGTGTATTCCTTCGCTTGTTGAAAGTAAGGGCTATAGACAGAACTACATAGGGGCAAATGGCTATATATGCTGGAGCTTGTCATTGGGTGGTAATCCCCCTTTAAGTTCCCGAATCAGGACAAAACCTATAGCCTACTCATTCTAATCTATGGTCCCAAAATTGATGGTAAAAGTTGTAGCGAGCCAGTCTATGCATTGAAAAACAGCCGCTACGGTACCTAATGGTAACACATCTGCGGATGCCGCTGTTGATCCCTCCGAGGTACAGGTAGGAATAGGCTTATGAGGAAACCCTCTCGCTCTGAGCATTACGGTACTGTATTTCAAGGAAAACTCTTATTTAGACCTCATTTTGGCCTTTGTGGAAATACTGCAGCCTACTTCAGGAAAGGTACCACTGTGATGTGTCATCCCACGCACACAAAACAGCCTATACGCTTCACACTTACGTCATTATTACTTTGGAAATCAGTCAATTTAGGACCAAACTTAAGCCGGAATCTCTACTTACGAACTATGAAGAAGTTTTTCCATCAAGTATTCGATACTTTGGAGTTTGGTGGTAACAGACCCTACAGTTCCCCATGGCTGGTAGAAAGCAGAAGAACTCGCATCAATCTTTGTTTGTTCAAGTGTCAGTATCCAGAAAGTCAATGAATCAGTGGAACGTGTGCGAATGCTTTTCTTTAGCAGTACCATTATCGTTTTGGACAGAATTTAGTAAAAGGTTTCACAGTTTTCACCTTTCGATAGTCCATTAAAAAAAAAATGATCTTCCTACCGTCGGCACTCAACATTATACGTGCACAATGTTGACATATGACCCCTCCACCCAATTTTCAATAGCTGGTTATGGACCTGCAGCAAATAGACATCTTATTTTAATGCGTAGAAAAAGAAAAAAACACGGGGAAAAAAGCAAAGTAATCGACCGCTGCACGACGACATCGATTTCCTCACCAGACTGCACAGGTAGGACACACAGGCAACGGTTTCGCACGCCCAAGTCCAAAAACGTGCTCTACCCTCCCTTCCTCATGATTGTCCAGACCAATATTTCAGACAAAAGAGTCACTGGCGCTTTTTGGACATTACGCAACACATCCCACAACCCCCTCTTGCTCCCCTCCTCCTCCTCCCTCTCAAACCCTTCTTCTTTAGATCACGTTGGCTGACCTCACGAGTGCGGCTGAATTAATGTCCGAAACGACTGGTGTGCATAAAAGCCTCGGAATTTGGAACAGATGCGTGCCTTTGATGAATAACGACCTTTTGCTATACAACGACTCTTTTTGTTTCGTTTTTCTCTTGCCTCACGTTTTCCCCTGCCGACTCAGCTCATAGCGCCAGTTCATTAAATCTAAATCCAGAGGCTGGAAGGGCCTAGGAGAGTTTCAGCTTAGAAAGTTAACTGGATATCGCATCTTACCTCTTCCAAGCGTATGGGGGTCCGTGGCGGTAGCTGCGGCTACTATTACCTCTGCTAATGCTTTGCGGGAGAAGCATCACGGAGGCAAAGCATTAGCAGAGGTATTAGTAGCCGCAGCTACCGCTAGGGTCCCGTGTAAACTTGGAATAGGTAAGATGCGATAACTAATCTAGACTAACTTTCTAATTTATGGTTTGAAGTTGGATAAACTACATAAACAAACATGCAAGGAAGAAAATTGCTAATTCAGCCATTTGTTCATATACGATTGCATGGTTTATGCTTGAAATTATCTGATCAATCTGTACCCGAGAAAAATTCCTTCGTGTACTTGGCCCATATTATACTACGGTTCAAGATAGGATATTTTCCTTATCATTGTTAAAAATCTGGTAAGTTTGAATGGGTAGTGGCTTTGCGAATAATTACAACAACTAGCTGTACACGCATAGATCATGTATGCACAATAATATACTGGGAAGAATGACATGAAACGTTCCCCGACGGCTGCATTGCCTGTTTTATCCAGCTTCATACCAACGCGATAAGCCTGCAACAACGATTGCGCATGCAGTGATTGTTACTCAACCAACTTTGAAACTATTCAATTCGACTCTAATATCCAGCATCATTGACGCTTTTGATTTCCTATTTGGAAGGCAATGTTTGAAGCCCATTGTCTTTATGTTTTGTGGCCTTCTTCATCATTGTTTGGCTTCTGCATTGTTAGCGGTGTCTTATTATCAGCATCATCGTCTTATTCTCGTATGGGAAATGAGTACACAGATAATAATTATCATACAAAAGCCCCATACGGGTAAAGGGACCCATCAAGGTTTCGCCATCGAAGGTAGTGATATCAGAGCTAAAATGGCTGCCATCAAGATACTCATAACATTGCTAATGTTGCAATGCAAACAATGCATTCCTCGTGGCATTCGTTTAACAATTTCTGTCGTGCTGAATGATTCGGACTTTAAATGGTTTGTTGATATTGTCCACGCAGTGAGAAGCTGATAAATACTTCGTTTGGGACCGCGGTGTAAAAGTGTTAATATTATTCGCACACATTCATTTGGTAATCAATTTCAAGTAGTCTGGTAGCAGGGCCAAAAACCTGGAAGTAAGGTCCGCTCAATGTTTTATGGTGTTTTGTGTTTCTTCAAGGCATACTTAATGAAATTCTGCAGGGTGCAGCTTTGTCACCCTTGAGCAAATTTAAATATTCAAGATGGAGGCCAAGATGGCTGAAAAATCATATATCGGCCATATCTTTGCTTATAGAACAGACAGGATAATCATTTTGGTGTCTAATACTATGTTTTCAGGGTCAGGTTATACTAATAATGGATTATCTTGTTGATAAAATATAGGCCCTTTTTTTAGGGGCTGGTATCACAGTCACCGTTCGATTTTTCGCTCATTTTCAAATTTCAACTGCTATTGTGCCGTTTTTAATTTAGGTGGAAGGTCCCAATTAGATTCATTCGAAAGGTGGGAATGTCTTCGTTGCATCAAGGTTAAATAAATACGTTTATTATTATTAGGGCCCTAGCTACGCCCTTTTTTTTAGGGGCTGGTATCACAGCCACCGGTCGATTTTTCGCTCGTTTTCAACTTTCAACTGCTATTCTGACGTTTCTAATTTAGGTGGACGACTCCAATTCGATTTATTCGAAGGAAGACATTCCGACCTTTTAATTGGAGTCATCCACCTAAACTACAAAACGTCGGAATAGCAGTTGAAAGTTGAAAAATCGAACAGTGACTGTGATACGAGCCGCTAGTAAAAATATCATAGCACGGTTCCTGACATTGATAAACCCACTTATTTACCCTTGATGCAAAGAAGACATTCCCACCTTTCGAATGAATCTAATTGGGGTCTTCCACCTAAATTAGAAACGGCAAAATAGCAGTTGAAAGTTGAAATATCGATCGGTGACTATGATACCCGCCCCTAAAAAAAGGGCGTATATATTATCATCAAGATAATCCGCTATTAGGATTCCCTGACTCGGAAAACATGGTGTTAGACACCAAAATGATTATTCTGTCTGTTCTATAAGCGAAGTATGGCCGACATATGATTTTTCAGCTATCTTGGCCGCCATCTTGAATATTTAAATTTGCTCAAGGGTGACAAAGTGGCACCCTGCAGAATATCATTAAGTATGCCTTGAAGAAACACAAAACACCATAAAACATTGGGCGGACCTTATTTCCAAGTTTAGGTTAAAAATGCCATTTGGCAAGAACCAGACTAAAGTATAACTTAATCGGAATACAAAGCAGCTTCGGTCAGAAACGAACTTCAAATTTATAAATTTGGAAATCTCTGATTGAAGCGATGCGAAATGAAGCAACGAAGACATTCGTACAATGCGGAATCCTCCCTCCCCTCCTCCCACCGTGTATCCCCCCCCCCCCCCCCTCTCGTTTACGACATCGTCATCACCCAGTAACAAATGTCCCAGTTGGGCAATATTTATTGTTGTCGCAGAAAACAAAAACCGACAAAAAAATACTTCTTTCAACAAATACTTACAATTTTTTCCAAGATTCGACCTCCTGGGGAGGGTGGGTCAGGTAGAGAGACACTCCGGTCCTATCACGTCGTTGGCCCATCCTTAGACCTTTCGCTATTTGTCCCGAAACTTCAGATACGAACGACGATCATAAGGAATGTCAAGGGAGCTCGAAATGAGGGTGGCTGTGGTGGGGAGGGCGGGTGCAAAAAGACAGGGGGGAAAAAAAAAGAAGGGAGGGGACGGGGTCATCTTGGGGGCACCTGTCTGGTCTCGGGAGCAGCCAAGCGCGAAGGGAATCTCGAGCAAGTGACCTCGCCATCATTGGAGGGAGGACGAGGAGAGAAGAAAAGCGCCACCGCCGGCAGGAGGCAACATTACTCAACCCCACCTCTTGTACAAGAGAGCACAGGTGGAGTCACGCATGTCACGTCTCGCCCCCCCCCCCTCCCCGAACCCCCACCCCACCCCCATCATTCTGACCATGGTGGTAAGGTCAATTTTTCTGTACGGGAATTTTCTCACTCGTTAAATTCCCAAGACACGGCGACAACGTCATCTTGGGAAAGGTTTTTATCCCCGCTTTTGATTTGTATTTTATTGCACTTTTTTAATAATGAATGAATGAAAGTTTATTGCGTATTGACTCGAAGTTTGTTATGCCAAACTTTGTAGGAGTCTGCAATATTCAATATTTCTTAATATTTCACACAATTGAAAAAAAGTAACTTAATAATAATACTAGTATGGTGAGAATTAATTTAATATGGTGAGAAAGTATAAGGCAATAACGTAAATACAAGCAAGTCCATAGTTAAAGACAGAATGAGTCAAAGATATTATAAATTGATAAACACAGCAAAAAAGGTACACAGATTTATGTGGAAGGAGAAGAAAAAGTGAAGGTTCATCTTAAAATATTTTTAAGGCACATATGTGCTTTTAGTGTCCTCTTCAATTCTCTTAATTTTTCAACGTTAAGTAAGTGTTCAGGCAAGCTGTTAAAAAGTTTTGGTATAGTGTATTCTCTGTTACGTTCTCCATACACATTTTTTTGCAAATGGTACTGTGTACCGGTAAGTGCGTTTCCTAAAGTATAAGGCTTTATACTTATCATTAGTTTTGAACATATGGCTATAGTAGTGGTTGAAGGTCACAACGTAATCTCTCAACTGAGTAATCCTTAAAATTTTCATATTGGTGAATAATTCATTAGTTTTTTCAAGGCTGTTAAAAATTACTTCTAAATATTTTGCTGCACCAGCAGGCCAGCAGCCCAGGAAGAATGAAGTCTCTCTCTTGTAACTCTAAAAAGTCCCTATTGAAACACGTTAGATTCGTCCCTATTAGTTCAGTCCGAGTTTTCAGAGGGCGCCACGTGTTCCATCTGGTAATTTTTGCTCATTTTTCAGCCCAAATCTAAAGTAAACTAAATTACAACTAAGCTAGGCTAAATAATAATTAAATACAAGCTAGTTTCGTTTAGTTTAGTTTAATTTTAGGCTAAAATCTGAGTAGAAATTCCCACATAAAACACATGGCGCCCTCTATAAACTAAGACTGAACTAATACGAATGTATCTAAGACGTTTCAGTTGGGTCGCAGTCACAAATTATCCTACCCAACCCTATAAATTCTTGGTTGAACTAAGAGTTTTATAAAAATTTAAAATATACAAAATTAAAAAAGAAAATCACGGAACTTTTGGTAAACTGCTCCTTGAAGGACGACGCTCTTAACGAGACGGGTACAGCAACAGAACGACAGCCATTATGACGTCTAATCGTATTGCCCGGCAAATCGAAACCGAACGTTTTTCTGCAAGCGAAAGTGAAGTTCGTTGATCACGTGCGGTTGGTTCGCGTATGCGCAGAATCAAGAAGCGCAGCCTCCGTCATCTTAAGTGGTGACGTTGGATCAACTTGTCACACGTTTGTTTTTATAGCGGGATTATTAATAACTTGTCCTTCATAATGGTTTGCCGGAGACGGAACCATGGCTAGAAGGCATCTCTGGTATAGATAGCGAATCGAAACATGATTCTAGGTTTGAGCAGTTTTACGAACACAAACCAACTTGGAATTCTATTTTTCTAAGTTTGTTTTTTTCTTTGCAAGCAGATTGGATGAAAAGTTTTGACGAACCTAGGGGTTATTCTTTACTTTTTTTTAAATGGTCGCAGCAACGTCCTTTTCAGTTGTTGAGGTTATCCCTGGACGAAAAGGGTCAACTTTACTAGGTGGTACCTTTATTTTGAAGTTTGTATTTTGTAGTTTGCAATGAAATTACGTGTTCAGGGAAATGCCAAAATCTTCCTGACGTCGTAATTGCTTTCTTCATTTGGTCAAAAATTTACTCTTCTGATTTCAACGGGTCGAGAGGATGCATGGAAAAAAGTCACCCTTTCCCCCGCCATCCCCTCCCCGTAGTGTCACCACTACTTAGCCTACAGCCACACTACACGCAACAAATAAACAACGCTATAGGAAGAAACTTAATGAAAATTTCACGAAACGAAATACATCTTAGAGCAGACAAAAGGTCATGTAATTGCAGACCCCATACGACGAAATGATGAAGAGTTGCAGAAAGGACCATTGATAGACGGGAGCGGTTAGTAGCTGGTAGATAGAAAAATAACAACCAGAGGCGGAGCACAACAAGTGGAAAGAGTGTAAGAAAACGAAAAGAAAAAAAAAACGCAAGAAGAAATAAGAAGAAGAAGAAAAAGAGTAAGATAACCGTGACCTTTCACATCCCATACTAAGCCACGGCCACGACCTTTCACGTAATCGTTCCCAGCATGCCTAGCGAGCGTTCTCTGGCTGGGCTTAGCTAGCTGGGATTCCCAGACGCTGGGAAAACGGCTTGGATTGTCGTGCCGTATATTTCAAGCGGTGTTTTTTTTTTCATTTTTTTTTTCATTTATTACTTCTCACGAGTAGGTTCCCAGTGACAGCGCAAACCTTTACTCGTAATTCATATAATACCTGGCGACGACTGACTAGCATGTTCGCGCCAAAATAAAACCAAGCCAGTGTGGGTGTTCCCTTGTCGCTTCTTCGCCTCCATTGCGAATTACGGTAGCAGCGTTGCAAATCAGTTAAAATGGACACATCGCAAGTAGTGCATTGCACGGACTCAGTGGCAGATAATAATAAAAAAAAAAAAAAAAACCTGACTCTAGGAATGTAAATTCAATGGTTCGACTCAACAAGTTGTTAATAAGGGCGCGTTTACGCAAAAAGTCCTTCTCGCTCGCCGAAAGCTATTTGCTAGTCAACCGTTATTTATTCATGATTAGTTTCCCGTTGCTACTAAATGAATGCGGTAATAGACAACAAATTCTATGTATTATAAATACCAACACGGATGACGAACAAAGTGCTACAGTAATTTTAAACAGTGCTACAAGATTGTTGTCATTTCATGCTTTTTCCGAAATTTGCTATTCTCCCTCAAAGTACAGCTTCTAGCACTGGTCAAGCGTCGGTAGAATAAATAGCTTCTCGCAGCGAGAATTCAAAATCCAACATGGCGTCCATTTCCTGGCTATCGAATCGAAGACAAACCATCAAATGCCGGCATACTAAAAACATTCCGTCGTCTTTTACTGCAGTAAAAATTGTTTTCTTGTTGTCATAAATCGACGCTCAAGTGTTGCAAGCATCGTACGCCGTGTCACGAAGCACGAGGAGAAGATTTACGTCTGCGTCGTTGGAATAGTTACTAATACGAATAGACAACTCGAAAGCAGCATGTATACTACGGTAAAGGCGAGAAGCAGCCATCAGATTTAGTATTGATCAAGTAAAAGCTAGTGAGCGAGAAAACTGTCGTTGCATAAACGAGCCCTAATGCTGGTTTACTCTTTCTCCGAAACTTCAACATGTACAAACATTATTTACAATTACTGACATCGAAACAAACGAATTTGTCTAACAAGCCAGCCGACGTAGCTTCGACCGCGGCGCTTGTTGCCTGATTTACGGGAATGACATTTGGCGCCAAAAGAGTACTCAATAAATAGTACGTTTCGCGCCAAAACAACTGCCGGTTACAATTTCTTGTCGATCGGACGTAGTAAAATGTTACTTCCGAGTCCATCTACACATGGATAAATGTCACCAATTCCTCGTTCTTGTCGAACACGCTAATGATGCTCCAGTCAAACATTCGATGATTACAGAAAACCAAAACAGAAAATTATCCAAAACAGAAAATTAGATGATTACTCCAATTGGATTTGGAATGGAACAAGGCGATCTTTACAGGAATCTAAAATATTAAAAAAAAAATACTTTTTTTCATGATTTCATCTAACAAAAAGGCACCCAAATAAAAGGCACCGGGAAGCGGGGGGGGGGGGTGTGCCCCAATGCACGGCCACCCATGTGACGTCAAAACTATGTAAATACTCCAAACAATAGTTTGCTTCCCACTGGGTGGGCCCTGTGACGTCTCGTGCTCATGTCGATTGTGGCATGTAAAAGAACCTAGGAACTTCCGATGGGATTCACCTAGCAAAAGTGTCCCTCTCTCCTTCTGGCGCCGTGGCTACGGCTGGGAGCCCGTCAAAAACTAAAGCTAAAGCTCACGACTGGAATCAGAAACGTGATCGCGCTTAACCACAATATAAATTGTGCAAAAACTTGAGATCCAGTTTAGCTGCTCGTGTTCGTCATGTCAATTTACGTAAAAGCCGTAAAAAAAAAATGACAATCAGCAAACCGTAATTAACCAATTACCCAATTGGCTAACCCTAATTATCTAATGAAAACAATCAACTCACTACCGACCGACCTGGCCACCAGCTTTTCCATTACGTCGTCCCTCCTCAAACTCCCGCCCCCCCCCCCAACCGCTCCAGTCTTGTCATATAAGCATTAAAACTATGCATATGCTCTCATAATGCTTCCTCCCTTCTTCCCCTCCTCCCAGATAAAAAAAAAAAAAAACAAGTCAACTTTGGGCACTAAAACAACACATACGCTAAATAAGAATTATATTTAACAATCTTATGCACTTTCATAAAATTCGGCATAAGGAAAATCTCACTTATGCTCCCCCACCCCAAGAAAAAAAAAGTATTATTTAAGAACTATGCACTTTCATAAAATTCGGCAAACGGAAAATCTCACTAGTGCTTTCCCCCACCCCAGGAAATTTGCCATTAAAACAATGCATACGCTAAATAAATACGCTGTTTAACAATCATATGCAGTTTCATTAAATTCGGTATACGGTAAAGTTCACCTTTGCCCTTTCTCTTCGCAACCCCCCACCCATCCAATCCCACGCATTCCAATCTTTTCGACGACCCGGCAAACCCATGGATGCGACCTAACAACGACGAACAACCACACGAAATAAAAACCCCCAATTCACGGCGAAGACCCCCAAAAGAGGAAGAAAGCCGCATCCGGCAAACGAACGACGATGGAGCAGAGAAACTCATTTCGTTTTGTGTCTTCTTCATTAGGCAAATAAGAACGTTTTTCTTGCATCTCCTCTGATTGCCTTCCATTTCCAAGAACGCCACCACTACCTCCACCAACCCAAGGCTGCTCGAGGGACAGCCTCTGGAAATCGAAGCTCTATTTGATTACAACCATTTCTTCCACAACTACTTTCGACCATAAAATGCAGAACAGAAAATAGGGGAAAAGGGGGATGCAGTCTGCGTCGTTCATTCTCTCCCGTCGACGACGACGTTAGACCGTTTCGTCTTCCTTCCTTCCTGCGACCCAGAAGAGGACTATTTCTTGATGAAGATTACAAGGAAGAATGAGAGGGAAAGACACAGAGAGAGAAAATACAGCAAAACGAGAAAAAGAGGAGAGCGACCACAGAGAGATATGAGAGCGAGAGAAACAACAGAGCGACCAAAAGAGAGAGAGAGAGAAGAGAGAGAGAAAGAGGAGAGCGACCGAGAAAGAGAACAAGAGAGACAGAGTAATCAGGGAGCAGAGCGAGAGAAAGAGGAGAGCAACAAAGAGAGAGCAAGAGACAGAAAGAAAGAGAGGAGAGCGAGAGAAAGAGAAGAGTGACCGAGAGAAGAGCAAGAGAGAGAGAGCAAGCAGAGAGGAGAGCGAGAGAAACAGGACAGAGAGAGAGAGCGCAAGAGATGGAGCATGATAGAGAGGAGAGAGAGAGAAAGAGGACAGCGACCGAGAGAGAGAGAGAGCAAGAGAGAGAGGAGAGTAAGAGAAGGAGGTGAGCAACAGAGAGAGAGGAGAGCGACCGAGACAGCACGAGCAGGAGACACAGAGCAAGAGAGAGGAGAGTGACAAGAGACAGGGTAAAAGAGACAGAGCAAAAGAGAGAGGAGAGCAACAGAAAGGAGGAGAGTGACACAGAGCGAGAGAGAGCAAGAAAGCTAGAGCAAGAGAGAGAGAGAGAGGAGAGCGACCGAATCAGCGCGAGCAGAAGAGACACAGCAAGAAAGAGAGGAGAGCGAGAGAAAGGAGGAGGAGAGAGAGAGAGAGAGAGCAAGAAAGATACAGCAAGAGAGAGAGAGAGAGAGAGGAGACCGACCAAGACAGCGCGAGTAGGAGAGACACAGCAAGAGAGAGGAGAGCGACAAGAGAGAGACGGCAAAAGAGAGAGAGCGAGAAACAGAGATGTAAAGAGTGAAGAGGGAGAGTGAATGGTGTATGAATAGTTTATAGTAGCCCATCCGCTCTCATTCGGTTAAGGAATGAAAAATCTTAGACAGGAAGCCATAGCGTTTTAACAGTACTGTATGCATAAAATCCAGTATGATCCACGATGGAGTCATATTGTGAAAACCAATGCTCCTTAAAGCTTCCTTATGTTTCATGTCTTGCTAGTTGAAGGAGATGGTGTGGGGTGCTTCTTGTTGATGACGAGTTGCGTATGGGAAGTCTTAGGATACGCCCCTCGCGATCTTGGTTGCTACGGAAACCAACTCGATTCTCACTAAAATAGGGTTAAATAACTTCATCTGACCATTCATCAACTGGTTCTGCACTGCGGACATGTGAGTGCGTTGTGTAGCTCACGTGGAGTGTATTTGTTACTGTGTATTTAATGCAGGAATAAACAAATTGGGCCTAACGGCCAATCTTGTTGCCATGTTGTTGTGAATCCTGTTCTTACGGTTTTTCACGAGTTAGCTCCAGTCAGAGCCAGAAATCAATGTAACAATCGACGTTCCATCGAAAACAATCAAATGTAACCTGATTTGCACTTATCTCACACACGTAATTTAGCTTTCCATTCTCTAATAAGTGATTAACTAAGCCTTTTTAGCACATTTAAGTATGCGATTCTGGTTTTGTGTGGTATCTGGTTGTGATTCCTGTTTATCAATTTTGCACACGCGCGATTATCACTTATTAATGGCCCGCTTGGTAGACCATTCAAGCGCTGACTCAGAATAAGATGGCTGTGATTGGCTGATAGGTCAAAAATATCCCTTTCTCATTGGCTAAAAAAAACCAAGGAAGATACTCAACTAAAAATTTGTGTCGAGGAATAATTTGCCGATTACAAATTCTTAAATGGTAGAATTCTGAATTTTTTTTATCAGCTTTTAATGAATTAATTTGAACAAGAATGGGATCTGTTCAAAAATAAAAAGTAGGTGTCAAGTCAGAAAATGGGAAAATTAGGAAAATAAGAAACGTTTCCAAAAAAAAAAATAGGGAATAGGCAATGCCAATTTATGGGATGAGCACTGCCACTTGAGTGGACACTTACTTTCACCAGTGACTAAGTCTTTGCGGAGTCGACCTGCTTCCCACTTTGAAATATTTTCTCCCACCAGCTTAATATGGGGATTGCGTGGCATTACGCAAACCTACTGTTCGGATGCTCCCACAAAAGGCAAAGTAAGCCGTGAGCAAGGTCATTTTTTCAAAAGACCGTGCATTGTTCTAGAAGTCATCATTAGCCAAAGGTCAAGGTAGGGTTTTCAGAACGTAAATTAGAAAAAAAAAAGAGAAAAAAATAGTCGATAAAACGAAAGGTATATAAGAAATAAAAATGTCTTGCAAGCTCAGCCACTAGAAGTTGACCAAGCGAGAGCGTAGGATTATGAACACAAGACTGCTCAATAATGGAGGCAACCCGAAAGCTGCTTGAGGTTAAGTCCAGGAGATTTGTGTTGTTAATAACACGATTCTTCTAAGCGCTTAACCACGACAGGCAGACACTTGTTTCACGAAGCCCGTGTCACCTCCGGGTCGAGTCATGAAAACTGGAAACAAGGGAGTTCTCAAGTTGAGGCACTTGGGTACGTGCTCTCCCCTCCCACTGTTTTTTTTTTGTCCTTTAGGTAGATACAAATATGAAGAAAAACCATTCTAATAAAGGATTTTCGAAGATCGCAATACCGATTCGATGGTTGGATAAACAGTGCCTGCCCTTTTTTGCCCTTTTAGCGGTGGTGCGCCCCTCCCCCCGCTTTGAAAGTTTTCGTACGCACTGACACCAAGTATCACGAAGACTGCAATGAAAGAAAAAGTATTGCAACTGCGCCATAATTATTCCCCTACCTATAAAGTTTTAGCCCGATTT
>JAHWFP010174722.1:0-36228 GCA_023313725.1 Lithobius niger
TTTTCGCCAATCTGGAGGAGGGTGGAAAGTGACGTCATTACCCCCACTATTTTTTCGTTCTCAATCTGAAGGTGGTGGAAAAGTGCTTTTGCTACCTTTTTTTCCCGTTCTCAATCTGAAGGATGGTGGAAAAGTGTCTTTTGCTACTTTTTTGAATCCTTTTGCTACCTCCATAACCCCCACTTCCGGTCATGTGATCAAAGTGGGGACGTCACGTGATGAAAAGTGGGGGTAATGATGTCACTTCCGGTTTTCTTCTATCTGGAGGAGGGTAAAAAAATTCTATTTTGCTACTTTTTTTTTCGTTCTAAGTCTGAAGGATGGTGGAAATGTGCCTTTTGTTACTTTATTTATTTTCGTCAATCTGGAGAAAGGTGGGAAGTTACCCCCACTTTTTTAGCACCCTCTGGGTCCAGGTGTGCTATTTAGCACCCTCTAGGGCCGGGTGTAATATTTAGCACCCACTAGGATCAGGTATACTATTTAGCACCCAGTAGGACTGGGTGTGCTATTTAGCATCCCCTGGGTATCCGATTCAAAAATTTTGAAATAAAACAAAAAGTTAACTCTTTTTTAATGATATTTTGAGATTAATAACAAAAAAGAAGCATGGATTCGAGTTCAATAATTTTAACGGGAATAGGTGCCGAACTGAGTTGCAATTTAAAAACTCCCATACACCTAGACCCTAAAAAAAGAGTATGAAATTGCGCTCGTCTCCTTGGATACGTACTACAGTATTTTCAACATACACGCTGACAATAACGAATTTTTGTATACCATCGATGGTGGAGCGAATTGGATCGAGGTACTAGTCGTTCCCGGCGCTTACGAAATTTCGGACTTGAATAATTTTATACAGTCTACTTTGGAAGGAACTGGTCACGAAAAAAATGCCATCGTTTTAGAACTGAACCATAATACTTTGAAAACAAATTTGGTTGTAAATAATCCGCTCTACGGCATTTCGTTTCTGGGGGATAATAATTTAGGAACTGTTCTAGGGTTCCTTCAGGGAACTTATACTAAAACTCAGCAAGGTCAAAAATCCGTGGATATAATGGGGTTCAATACAATTTTCGTTCATACCAACATAATCGGGTCTTCCTACGTGAATGACGACACTCAACCTTGCATATACGCTCTTTATCCGGGGGTGCCACCGGGTTATAAGATGATAATTTCCCTCAAAATTTAATTTACCTTCCCGTAACTACCAACAAGATTCGTAATATTCGTATTTGGTTAACTTCTCAAGATAACGAAATGATAAATTTAAACGGGGAAGCCCTTACTGTCAGACTTCATCTGAGGTCTAAAAAATAATTTTGTTCGTATTAAAAAAAGAATGTTAGTATTCGAAAGAAAAAAAGATTAATCGGAAAAGGATTGGTCGTAGATAATAATCAATTAAGGGCGAAAAACGGAAGCATTCATCAAATATATAACGAGAGCGAGAAGATGAGTTTAACGGAACATTACCTCGATATAAACGAATCTTTACACCAAGATTCTTCCGTGGAGAGCTACGCATTTCACGAATATAATCTGATAGTAGGAACCAATCTAAACAACGTCAATTCGGAAATTAGAATCGTAATCGAAAACCAGGATTTGTTCCTACATGTCGCGAATAGTTATCTTCTGATTAAAGGCAGGTTACTGATAGCCAACGGTTCTAGTTTTGCCTATGCGGACGTAGTGTCTCTCATCAATAATGGTTCCATGTACCTGTTTTCCAGCATTAAATATCACTTGGGGGATAAGGTAGTGTACGAGTGGACTCTCATGAAAGGTCTCCTTACGTACGGTTCGACCGATCAAGTGTCGTTGCTGGGGAACTGCTGGGCGTTAGATGTGGCAGAATCTTCCGCGGCCAGTTTGAACGATAACATCGGATTCAAATTACAGCATTCCATCATCGTGAAGGAAACGACTCCTAAAGGACGCTTCTCGTTCGCCATTCCTTTAAAACACTGCATGGGATATTCCGAAAATTATGACAAGGTGCTGTACGGTACCAAGCATGTCCTAACGTTGTCTAGGGCGAGCAATGACGACGCTGTATTCAGGGCAGCTGCAACAGCCGTTGGGAAAGTCGAATTGAGTAGCGTTTCGTGGCACGTACCGCACGTAACCACATTCGATGAGCAAAAACTTAGGCTTTTTAGCTACATAACGGTGGGCTTGGGTTTTAGGCACTGGCATTACGATAGTTGCGAACTTCCTCAGAGCACTACTTGCACATGGCGCGTGCTTACTACTTCGGCCGTCGAAAAATCTAGGTGGGTCATTCTAGCTCTTCAGACTCATATAAAAGATGCACAAACTAAAAATCCAGCCGTATTCGATCACTGCAGTCTTCAAGATGCTCACATAACTTTAAATTCCGAACGTTACCCATTCTTGGACTTGAACGTAAATTACGATACTGGAGAATACTCGATCCTGTATAGAATGGCTCAAGAGTTTAGGCGCGCTTTGTACGATGTCGGGGACTTGTGTATCAATTCGGTGCAGTTTAAAAAGACGTATCCTCTAGTGGTTTTGGACTGTTCCAAGCAGTCTGAGAGACTTCAGTCCGGCATAGTCGACATACAAGTAAAGTTGAAATTTAATGCCGCGGTTCCAGCTAACACGACGTGCCACGCGCTGTTGATCGGTGATAGAAAAAGGAGTTTGAAATTGGATAAAGGCAAAGTCGAAGTGATTTATTAAAAAAAAAGAGATGATGAAACAAAAACCGAAAACAAGTAAAATCGGAAAAAAACTGAGCGGGGTGAAAAGAAAAAAGATCGCAAAACGAATTTTTACCACTGTCAGAATTGCTGGGACCCATCTTAGCCGGTGTAGGTGATCTAGCCGGTGGTGCCGCCGGTATCGCCACTGCAGTTAAAAAGAGCCAGAACGATGCTAAGGTAATGGAAGAAATGGTGAGACATAACAAGAAGATGGAGGATTCGGGATTGAAACGTAAAAAGAAAAAAACGAACTAAACGAATATCGACTTAAACAGATTGGTCAAAGTTTTAAAAATTCCTAAATACAGAGGTACTTTTAGCAAGGATCGTCTGTCGTTAAAACCTAAACCTCGTGGCGAATGCGGTATCGTTAATCTGGAAAATTTTCACGATGGAAACGGAAGTCATTGGGTGGCTTACTCGACAGTGACTAACACACCCTGTTATTTTGACAGTTTCGGCAACCTTGAACCACCGACATCCATTTCGGAGTATTTGGGTCCTATTAAATACAATTACGACAGGGTGCAAAATTTTAATAAAACATTGTGCGGTCATTTCTGCTTATTTTTTCTAAGTTTCTCGTGCAAGGAATATGATTACGAAGATATTTTAAGACAATTAGCTGTTTAACTCGGTTATCCCCATTGTACTTCCTAAGGATTGGTATATGCTCTCTGCTTTGACCATGTTATACGAGTCTTGGTTAGGTATATATCTATCTGGTAATTTTTATCCTCCGTGCTTGCCGTATCAGCCGTTATATAAATCGCGTTACCATCGCGCACTATGATCGGTATTTTCGTTATACTTAAAGTTGATGGTTAGAGAAGTCTCTTGGGATCGAGATTAACTTGAAATCCTTTGTCTTTGGGTATACTTTCCGACAAATCAAAAAACTTAGTTATTAAACACCGTATCTTTATATCTGGAGGGTCTGAACTAGGTATATAGTCTCCACTACTTCCTATACACATTCCCAGGATATACCAATTGGATGTTGATAAGTAGTATTGGCGAGGATAGTTATTGTTACATGTGAAAAAGTGACCTTTAGGGTAAGGAATAGTTCCGTGAAAAGTAACTATACAGTCGGTATGTGGATTTATATATCTTTCCATCACAAAACCGACGTTTTCTAAATGTTTCTTTGCTTCCTCCGCATCTGGTGGGAGTTTTTTTCTACGCTTAAAGTAACCATTCGACTATCGACGTAACCCTTAGTAGCCACATCATGTTCCGCGGTTGGAGGAAGTGTAAATTTGATTCGTCTATTTTTTGCATCGAGTACCCCATTCTCGTCCTTGTTCAACACCGTTTGAAGTTTGTCTATTTTGTACGCATCTCTAATAACCTCGAAGAAATAGTCTCTATTAACAGCTTCCGAAGGGCTATCGGGGCTTGCCAGGTTACTGATTCGTTCATTTTTTGCGTCGAATATGTCGCAAGAGTCCATGATCAAGGCATTGTCAAGTTTGGTTTCTAATTAGTTTATACCGAGAAGCTTCGCGTCGACGTATTCTTTATTCGCGGCATCCTTAGATTGTGTGGGGAATGCAAGGTCCTTGATTCGTTTATTTTTTGTATCGAGCAGTTCATCGGAACCTTCCTTCAAAGCGTAACTGAGTTTGGTTTCCACTTCGTTTATGATGAGAAGCTTCGGGTCGACGTATTCTTTATTTGCTGCATCTTTAGATTGTGCGGGAGATACCAGATCCTTGATTCATCTATCTTTTGCGTCGAGTTGACCATCGGCACTTTCCTCCAACGCACTTTTTAAATTGTTTACATCTATCTACTGAGAATAAGTCACCACATCTTCGGGATCTATACCAGTAGCTAGATTAGTTAGGCGATTCATTCGCATGTCCGATACAGTTTTTGAATCGACGTAATCCTTTGTCGTCTCATCCTTAGATTGTGAGGGAGTTTCGAGATCATTAATACGTTTCTTTTCAGCGTTAAAATGTCCATCCGCATCTTTCTTCAATCCTACGTTGGCTTTAATTTTTTTTTACTTAGTTTTCTAATTTGGTAAATTGGGAATAAATTACAACATCTACGGGTTCTGTAGCAGCTCCGACTTTAGTAAGTCGCTTATTCTGCATGTCGTAATCATGGTTCAGGTCTAATATAAATCCTATACCCGGAACGCCTTTCACATCTCTTTGTGTTCGTTTCAAAGATTGTCCAAATTTATTAACCGGTATTTTGACGATTCTTTTTTTTTTATATATAATCAAAAGAAATAAGAAATTTCAAAAATGTCTCATTCTACCTGGTACGGAAAGCTTTCGAGTCTGTTGCAATCAAATTCTCTAGAAGTTAAGATGGAAAATGTGACGGATTTAAAAAATGGAGTAAAGTACGTCTTATCTCCTTCCGTAGAATTCGAGGATTTAAAAGGAAATAGGTTCTCCCATTTTGAACAAAGATTCCAGGTGTAAGGGATGGATTTCTCGTCGACCCCCGAATCTCAAATCACGATGAAAAATCTTAAATGATACATCTGAGAAAAATTAGAAATTGAAACCGACGAGCAGAAACCTGTTTCTTTGACGATGTTCAGTTACCCAAATTACTCGCACCCAGCTTCACCTGCTACCCATTTTGTCAAAAGGCAGACGGTGAGTCGGATAAGCCGCTATGTCTCAGAATGTGGGTGTACAACAATATCCACAAAACTACAGGAAAACTTAACAAAAACGTTATAGAAAAACCGTGGTTTAACTTGGCTCCGTGCGGAAGTATGTCCTTGTCGGAAGTTAGTGATAAAATTAACTCCATGTACATCAGCAACGACGCTCCCAGAACCGTAAAACTTTGGTGTAACGTAGATTACGGAGTCGTCGAATCTAATACATTCAACGAAAAGTTTTCGGACAAAGACTTTATGAGTTTGATTTCTGAATAAAAAAAACAATGCATATTCAAAATTACAATTTCTTCGTGCCGATCAAGAAACCCCAAAATCACCCATTTCTACCTTCAAACATCAGATGCCTGATTATAGGACCGGCAAACTGCGGAAAGACGAACTTACTGTTTAATTTTATCTGTAACGAGGGATGGTTGGATTACGACAGATTATACGTGTACAGCAAAACTCTGTGTCAAGCGAAATACCGAGCTTTACAGTCTATATTTTTTGAAATTGAGGGAATCGTAGGATGGGTGATAGCGAGTTTTCAAGACTCTCAAAACGATTTAATTCCTCCCGAGGAGTTCAACACCAATTTTCGTAATCTTGTGGTTTTTTACGATGTTCTTATAGACAAAAAAAAACATAGAACGTTACTTCGCTCAAGGCCGTCATTCTAACGCCAACGTTTTTTATTGCAGCCAGTCTTACACCAGAATTCCCAAACAAGTGGTTACAGATAACGCCAATTTATTAATCGTACTTCCCGTGGACGATTTAAACCTGAAACATTTGTACGAAAATCACGTCAGTCCTGACATGGATTTTCCGGAGTTTAAAACGTTGTGTAGAACGTGTTGGGATGATCCGTACAGATTTTTATCGATCGACAAAACGTTAAACGAGGGACGTTATAAACGTACGTTTTCGTTGATGATAAAAACAAATGAAAGAAAAAAGATAACATGGAAAAGAAACGTGAAATAGTAAATCTCAAAAAACGTTTACGGGAAAAATTTGTGAATCAACGTTTGGACGAAAGAGATCAAGAAGAATCTTTACAAGAATTTTTTTAACCCGTCGTTAGTACTTTGAAACCTACCGTTGTTAATCCACCACCACCCGTATTGAGTCCTGCGAAACCTATTGCGGTTTTCCAACAAGAAAACGACTAAAACTTATACAAATTATTACTCCCATTAAAAAAAACTTATAAAGCCGAGAATGAAGATGATGAAAATGATAAAACCATGGTGAACGAGACGGAGAAGTTTGAATCGCCGAAACCTTCTGTCGAGCAATCAACTCCGATAGCACGAGATCCCAATCTTTCCGAATACTCGACTCCAGCTACGCGAACCGAAAACGCATCTATCAGCACAGGTTTGAAAGTAACCCCCACACTTTCGGCAATACAAAACAGATGCATGTCGACGCCTCCAGAACTTCCAAATTTCCCAACTCTCAGATCTTTGGATAATCTGTTACCTGGCCAAGTCATAGGCCAAACAGCAAAGTATTTCCTGATGAAATTTTTCCAAAATCCCAAAGAGACTGATCCTGTCTTCAGACTGCAATGCGACATGAAAACTGGAGAAATGAGCATCGTAATAAACCCGTAAAAATATTCGAGAATGACATAGTGGTCGATGGTAATCAGTACGCAGGAAGACGAGGACTTTGGAGTTTGCAGGTTTTTAAGGATTTGAAGGAGCCGTCGTACGCTCCCGAAGTCAAGGCGAGTTACGCTTCTCTTTTAAAAAACACGCACGCTATCTATCAAAACAACGATCCGGGCACTCGAAAACCTAAGTCGAATTGTAGTGCCAAGTACGCGTCGATAATCGGTCCTATCTGAAAGGATACGAAAACGAAGAAAAAGGGAACTAGTATGGTAAAAAAAAACCGGGAGCAGGGTGGATTACAGGTATTACGACGATCCAACAATCTCGTCGAAAGACTGAGACTTTTGTGCGGGTCAACCCAAGCGGGTCACGACGGTCACAGGAACGAAATGATAGAAAGTTTATGGAATTGGAACAACGAAAGGTCATCACCGCTAGAGAAAAAAAGAACGCTTATCAGAATTTAGGTTTACGATAAAAAAATTGTGTATAATAAAAAAAGAGGCCAAGATGAAGTATTGCTTAAAATGTAAACGATCCACACCTAACCGGTCCAAACCTCCTACTATTATTACATCGAAAAATAACAGAAGCATGGAAGTCTACTTTTGCTAAGTGTGCGGAACGAAAAGAGCTTCCTTCATCAAGTCTGGGAAGGAATCGTAAATAACATTGTAGACCATTTACAGGTAGAAGTACATTTACCCGGATATCAATATTGCGGACCAGGAACACAACTAAACCAGAGATTAGCTAGAGGGGATCCTGGAATAAATAAACTGCATGAGGCATGTAAAGAACACGACATTGCCTACTCAAAAAGTTCAAATTTAAACGAACGGCACGTCTCCGATGAAATTCTTATATCTAAAGCTCAGAAAGTACGTAAGGATCTTTCGACCTCTTGGAGAGAAAAATTAGCCGCTGCGATCGTTAAAAAAACCATGGGGACGAAGCTCAAGTTAGGAATGGGAAGAAAAAAACGAAATGGATCAACTCGTAAACGAACGCCACAAACCGACGCGGAAACATTTTCCGAGGCGGAAAGTGATTGTGCGGAGTCCGAATGATCTATAGCAAGCAGACTTGGTGGAAATGATACCTTACTCTAACGTTAATAAAGGATTTAACTACCTACTGACTTGCAATAACGCCATGTCCAAGTTTTCTTGGGCCATTCCCCTTAAATCAAAATCCGGTGTAGTCGTTGCGGAAGCTTTTAAGAAGATTCTCGAAGGAACGACACCCCCTAAAAATTTACAATTCGATTTAGGTAGTGAATTCTACAATAAAAACTATAAAGCGCTCCTTAAGCGTCACAACATCAACCTGTACTCTACCCACTCTAAGAAGAAAGCGAGCGTTGTAGAACGTTTCAACATAACGCTGAAAACTCGCATGTGGAAACAATTCATCAAGCAGGGGAACTATCAATGGGTACACATTATTGATGAGTTAGTTTCACGGTGCAATGACACGGTTCACTCCGCAACTAAACTAAAACCAAGGGAAGTAACCAAACGTAACAAATCGTCACTGAAAACCAAAACGAAACAATCGTTGAAAAAACCCAAATTTGTCGTAGGAAATAAAGTCAGAATTTCTAAAGTTAAGAAAATTTTTGATAAAGGATATTTACAAAATTTTACTAACGAAGTTTTCACGATCCGTAAAGTACAAAAAACCGAACCCGTTACTTATCTATTAAAAGACGAATTGAACAAACCGGTGCTCGGAGGTTTCTACGAACAAGAAATTCAAAAAACTCTCGTTCCCGATTTATTTTTAGTGGAGAAAGTATTAAGACGAAAGAAAGATACAGATGGGAAAAAGATCTATTTCGTCAAGTGGAAGGGATACGATTCAAAATTTAATAGTTGGACGGATAATATTAGCAGTTTATCCTCTTAAGCACTCAAACTTCTAATATTATTGGTATAAAATGAAATGGCACTAGTAAACGGTTCAAGAAATTTTTTCCCCTATCCTTCCAACTTTTTGTTCCTCAATATAAAAAAAAGGATAAAACATTTTTATTCCTCAATATTTCTTTTAAAAAAATATAAAAATTTGAAGTTGTACCGTACATTTTTATTCCTCGTTATTAAAAAAAAAAGGATTTCTCATTTTAGAAATGGAAATTAAAACCGTTTTCACCTGCATTTATTGCCGAGAAACTTTCCGTACACAGCATCTGCTGCGAAACCATCTACATTCGAATCACCCCTCCGACTGGGAAGAATGCGCTTGTTTCGTAGAAGATTTACCCGATTATCTCAACAATCATTGCCTTTCACGAACGCATGGACTTTGTCACCGAAGATACGAAATGCCACTGAAGAATTTGGTGATCCACTTCGCTTCTTCCTGTCTGCACACATGGCTTTGCAAAATCTGCTAGTAATTTGTCTGGAGCAGATGGTTAATTGTAAGGTGCAGCTTTGTTTGGGAATCGAATTTTTTAGAAACGAGACATTATCGGAAACTGGTTTTTGGTCCAGATATTCGGAATTATACAACCTGAATGACATTCCTGCTGTATTGGACGAAGCATTCCGTAAAATTCAAGAATCCATCGATGTTTATGCCAGGGAAGGAAGTAGTTGGGCTATAAAACGAATCACCAACTTGATCATCAGAGTGGCGGAGTATCGACCGATGCGAGCTTCGTCGTATATTCCACTCCCTAGAAAACTCGAGGCCAAGGCGAAATCGGTAGTAAACGTTCAAAATCTAAACGATTCAAAAAGTTTTCTATACTCTACGTTATAGTCGGGTTTGGGGTTAGACAGCACTAACCCCGAAGATTACGAAGGGCTTGAAGACATGCTCGACACTAGCTCTCTCTCTTACCCGATCCAGTTCCAGGAAATTGAAAAGTTTGAAAATCTGAACGATCTTTCGATCAACATCGTCGGTTTTGACGATGACGAGGGATTGTACCCACTCAGAGTTTCCAAGAACTACGACGGACTACCCATCGACCTTCTCTCGTTGAGTGACGCGGACAACACCCATTACTGCGCCATTATGGACATCGCCACGTTTTTACGTTATCGAGGCTTGGGGACTAATGCCAAATACTATTGCCGAAACTGTTTCGCAGGATTTGGAATGGAGTGGATGCTTTCAGTTAACCGAAACGAATGCATCAAAATCAATCCTGCGCAAGCTGTCCGATTTAAGGCTCGAGGAGACAACTTTCTCGAGTTTCGGCATTTTAACCGTCAAAACCCCTTTCCTCAGATCATCTATGCCGACTTCGAGTGTCTACTCCTGCCCATGCACACCGCTCAACCGGGACCATCGACGAGCTCGACCACCCGAATTCATCGACATGCACCTTGCAGCTTCGGTTACGTCGTGATCGGTCAGAACGGGGAGATCGTGAATTGAGACTACTACTTGGGAGAAGATGCAGTGGAAGTTTTTTATAAACGCATGAAGAAAGAAACGCAATATTATAACGAGTTGTTGAAAAGGATACTACCCCTCAATCTCTCTCCAGCGGAACAGGTCAGTTACGAAGAAGCCAAAATCTGTCACTATTGCGGAAAACCCTTCCCCTTTTTGGTTTCGAAAGGCGACCCCAACACCAAAGTTAGGGATCACTGTCATATTAGCGGAAAATATAGAGGACCGGCTCACTCGAAATGTAATCTCAACGCTCGAGAAAAAAGAACCATCCCAGTCATACGTATTCCACGGTCTAGAAGGGTATGACATGCATCTTCTCGTACCCGCAGTGCACATGTTTAAGAGTCAAGTAGACGTTATCGGTTGGAATGCCGAGCGTTTTCAGAGTATGACGATCAAGAGGTTAAACAGCGGGATAAGCCTTCGATTCTTAGACAGCAGGAATTTCCTTAAAACTTCGCTGGATACTTTGGTCAAACACCGCAGGAGCTTCCCGATTCTCGAGGCGGCATCAAAGAAACCGTGCGAGAGAGCGTTGTAGATCTGCTGACCCGGAAGGGCATTTACCCCTACGAGTACGCTACCGACATGTCCATCAACGAAAAAGAAGAACTTCCCTCTCGAAAATGCTTTTTCTCTCAACTGAAGGACGAAGAGTTGGCGGGTGAGGAGTACGTGAGAGCACTCAAGCTGTGGCTCAAGATGAAAGTAAAGAAATTCGGCACCTATCACGAAATCTACCAGATGACCGACGTTTTCGTACTCGCGGACATCTTCGAAGATTTCAGAAAAATACGCCTCGCCAACAACAAGTTGATTCCCTGTTACTATATCTCTACTCCGGGATTTAGTTGGGCAGCACTGTTGAGAATGCAGGAATCCAAGTTGGAGTTGTTTTTACACTCGGGAAAACACAACATGGTAACATCCGGCATCAGAGGCGGCGTGTCGTTTATTTGCAAGAGATATTCGAAGGCGAACAACAAACATCTGGCCAATTTCAATCCAGGCAAACCCTCCATTTACATAATTTATTTGGATGTGAATAACTTGTACGGTTTCGCTATGAGAGCTCGTCTCCCGTACGACGGATTCCGCTATTTGACCAAGGAAGAAATTCGGACCTTGGACATTGACACCGTGCCGGACGATGCGGATGTTGGATATATACTCCAAGTCGACCTAGAATACCCGCAGAGCGTCACGGCTCGCTTAACGACTATCCCCTAGCTCCCGAGAAACTCGAGATTGGGGAAGACCTCGTTTCACCCTTTTCCAGAAAACTAGCGGAAAACATCAATCACGACATCAAATCTTCAACCAAACTCATATTGCATCTCCTTCACAAAAAGAACTACGTCTTCACTACCAAAATTTGAAGTTCTACCTGCATCACGGATTGATTCTTCATCGCATCCGAAGAGTACTGACTGAGCTTCAACCAGAAGCCCAGGATGGAAGGGTACATCAATTTCATTACGGTTAAAGGCAGCAATCGACCGCAGCCTTTGAAACGGATTACTTTAAACTGTTAAACAACTCGGTATTTGGCAAGACAATGGAAAATAAGCAGAAGCGAGTCAACGTGAAACTGTGCACCGATCCCAAGAAGGTGATCAAGTACACCTCCCAACCGCACGCGGATTCGTTCGAAATCCTTAACGAACATTTAGTTCAGATCAACCGCAGAGTCAGAAGCGTCTGTTGCGATCTACCGACGTACTCGGGGTTCAGTATTCTCGAACTGTCAAAACTGGCCATGTTCCGCTTCCACTACGAATACGTTAAACCCACGTACGAGGACCGTGCCAAACTCCTGTTTACCGACACCGATAGCCTCTGCTACGAAGTGGAAACTGACGATGTGTACGAGGATATGAAGCGAGACCGTGAACGTTTTGATAACAGCAATTATCCGAGAGATCATCCTTTATACTCCGAGGCGAACAAACAGGTCCTGGGGAAGATGAAGAACGATATGGCTGGCGTTCCCATCCCAGAATTCGTGGGTTTACGATTCAAAATGTATGCCATTAGAGCACAGAAAACGAAGACGTCCATGAAGGCTAAGGGTACCCAGACATCTTTCGTGAAGAAGCACTTGGACTTTGACGATTACGAATCTGCCTTAAGAATGCCAGTACCCGCACCGAAAGGAACCTGGACTAAAATCGCCAGCTCGAAACACAAACTAAGCTCGGTGAAAGTCACGAAATCCCTCCTCTCTGCTTACGATGACAAACGTTTTATCCTAGACAATGGGGAAGATACGCTAGCTATCGGTCATCGAGATTCTGGCACGTGGCGAGAGTACAAAGATGAGTTTGACTCCGATGTAGACATCATGACCGATGAGAAGGAGGAGGCGAGAGCGAGTTTAGCGTCCATATCAAAAGAGAAGGAGGAGTTGAACGATGCTAAACGAGAGGAGGAGCGGATTAGATCGGTGCGGTACTAGAGAACCGCAGGATAAAGCTGAACGATCTCGCGGCGTGGAAGGAAAAAGAAAAAGCTAGGCGAAGAATGTTGGATAGGGAAAGATGGGCTACTATGTGTCCGGTGCAGAAAAAGGCGAGATTAGAGAAAAAAGCCGCTAGTAAGGGGAGGGCTCAAGAATGAGAGACTGAGGAGGAAAAAAAAGCTAGATTGGAGAAAAAAGCCGCTAGTAAGGGGAGGGCTCAAGAACAAGAGACTGGGGAAGAAAAGCAAGCTAGATTGGTGAAAAAAGCTGCTAGTAAGAGGAAGGCTCAAGAACGAGAGACTGAGGAGAAAAAGAAAGCTAGATTGGAGAAAAACGCCACTAGTAAGAGGAATGCTCAAGAACGAGAGACTGAGGAGGAAAAGAAAGCCAGATTGGCCACTCGCAAGAGGCAGGTTCTAGAACGAGAGACTGAGGAGGAAAAGAAGGCCAGATTGGATAAGGATGCTGCTCGCAAGAGGAAAATCCGCACGCTTATGAAATGATAGACCGCCAATGCCATCGGGGATCCCTGGCACCCAAGGTGGTCATTCCCTTTCCTTGCTATCCCCTTTTCCCTTCCCCCCAAACCCACCTCTCCTATAACTGCAACCTTGACGCTGGCGGAGAGGCTTACCCACAGGTTGAACATGCAAATATTAAAAAAAAAACGAGTCAAAATAATTCGAAAAAAAAAGCTATAAAAATAGACTCAGATTTTTTTTCGGCAGTTCAATTGGGGAATCCAATAGCAGTATCAATAAAAAAAAAGGTATCAAAAGACACCCTCCACCAAATTGACAAAAAAAACTGGAAGTGACGTCATTGATGAAAACGAAAAAAGGTAACAAAAGACACTTTCCACCCTACTCCAGATCGATGAAAACGAAAGACAGGTACCAAAGGCACTTTTCCACCGGAAGTGACGTCATTAACCCCACTGTGACGTCATAATTGAGACGTCAAAAGGATGCAAAAAAGTAACAAAAGGCACTTTCCCACCATCCCACCTCCAGATTGATGAAAACTAAAAAAGTGGGAGTAATGACGTCACTTCCTACCCTCCTCCAAATTGACGAAAAAAAAGTAGCAAAAGGCACTTTTCCAACATCCTTCAGATTGAGAACGAAAAAAGGTAGCAAAAGACACTTTTCCACCATCCTACAGATCGATGAAAACCGGAAGTGACGTCATTACTCCCACTTTTCATCACCTGACCGGAAGTGACGTCATTACCCCACTTTGATCACGTGACCGGAAGTGGGGATAATGACGTCACTTCCGTCCGGGGTGGGTGGGTGGAGGGACAGCTCAATCATATTCTTACCCTACTCCTGACAACATAAAAGTTACGGTTGGTGACACAGCTTACCGTTTTCTTGTTGAAAAAACGACGTGACTAACGTTGATATTTGCCTAATCAAGACACACGCTAGCCTGACAACATAAAAGTCACTGTTAGTGACACAGCTTTCCGTTTTCTTTTTGAAAAAACTACGTGAATAACGTTGATATTTGCCTAATCAAGACACACGCTAGTGTGTCATCTGCCAAGATAAAACGATAACATCCAGATTAAATATATATGAGCATGTCGACCATTAGACACGTTGTGTCTTTACAGCAAAGGCAGTTAGGCTGTTTTCAGTCATTTGAGGATAAATAACAATGCGACAGAAAAGGCTGAAACTTGTTTATTCAGGAGACTTTGGTCGCCTGACAACATAAAAGTCACTATTAAGGACACAGCTTAACGTTTTCTTGTTGAAAAAACGACGTGCATAACGTTGATATTTACCTAATTACTAACTACTAACTACTATACTAACTACTAGTAACGCTTGTTTTTGCATCACGAAAATAAATTCTTGCATGTAGTGAATAAAGCTGGTTCTTAGCTCATTTTACAGGTATTGCTCTGGAGATATGCCCTTTTCATATGGAACTTTCTAGTTGGTCAAGTGGTCCAGGGGTTAGAGAGCTCCAAACGTCCAAATTGATTGTTTTACATTGTTTTAAACATTGTTCTTATGCAACAATGCCAAACTGCACATTAAGTAAATCCGTGCGTTTGCAAGGAGATAATTCAGTACTAATAAGAAATCCTTATTATTTGAAAAAGATGACTACCCTCAAAATCTAAGGAAAGCCAAAAAAAAAAGAAGAAATGGACTAGAAAAATAGATTGGTGTTCCATCTCATAAATGCTAAGAAAAAAAAATGGATTTCATCAATTTGGACAAAAAATTACTGATATCTACCCCAAAACAAAACTTGTTAAGGATTCCCGCCAAGCTTTTCGGCCGTGTGAAGTCGTGATATCAAACGACAAGCTCTTTCGCCAAGCTAATCCTACCAACTAATACTTCAAACGTTAAATGAAATAATTGAAAACTGCGCCGTAAGCAATTTTCATATATTTTATTTAACCTTCGAACTATTACTCGGTGGGATTAGCTTGGGGAAATGGCTTGGCGTTTGATATCACGACTTCACACGGCCGAAAAGCTTGGCGGGAATACTTAACAAGTTTTGTTTTTGGGTAGATTACTACTAACTACTACTGGTAACGCTTTTTTGTATCACGAAAATAAATTCTTCCATGCGGTGGATAAAGCTGGTTCTTAGCTCATATTACAGGTATTCCTCTGTAGAAGTGCCCTTTTCATATGGACCTTCCAAATTGATCAAGTGGTTCAAGAGTAAGGGAGCTCCAAACGACCAAATTGATTGTTTTACATTGTTTAAAACATTGTTATTATTCAACAATGCCATACTGAACACTGAATAAATTCATTGATTTTGCTTTTCAATGATACAACAATGAAAACTTAAGAACACATCACGACAGAATTACAGCTTGAAATGTCAACAACACAACAATGCCAACCTGACAATTAAATAAATTCGTATGTTTGGAAGTAGATACTGCAATACTAATAAAAAGGTGACTGCTGTCCTCAAAATCTAACGAAAGCCAAAAAAAAAAAAAAAATGGACTAGAAAACTAGATTGGTGTTTCCATATCATAGTTACTCAGAAAAAAAAATGGATTTCATCAATTTTGGCCAAAAATATCTGATATCTACCCCAAAAAAAAACTTGTTAAGGATTCCCGCCAAGCTTTTCGGCCGTGTGAAGTCGTGACTTCAAACGTTAAATGAAATAATTGAAAATTAGGCAGAAAGCAATTTTGATATATTTCATTTAACCTTCCAAGGGCAGGAATTTCTTACATCCCACCAGAGGGAGTTACCTGTCTTTCTCCTCCTAAACCCCAGGTTAGGCTTACAATGAACAAAAGCAAAAAATCTACGTTCATTAGTTCTGTGTTTTAGATATGTGTGTGGTTTCTTTTTCAGTTTTGCAGGCATTTTTTAAGTGTTTGTGAGTTCACGTTTTAGTTCATGTGCGGGTATTACTTTGTATATTTTTGTGTGTCCATTTGTAAAGTGCGAAATATCCAACCATTTTGTTTGTTTGGTTAATGATGTACACGAACGCCTGTGTGCGATAGTTCATTTTTTTCGAGTGTACTCTAATCCGTTTCTTATTCACGTACCTTCACAGCTGTGAGTTCTGTGGCGATATGAGCTCTAATACATTTTCCTAAATGGTGTTCAGTTAATTTGTTAGATTTTTCGCTACTATTATCGCTTCTGATTTACAATCAGTATGTCCATTCTCTGCCCAATTTTGTTTGTAAAAAAAAAGGAGCATACATATTTATGTCCATATTCCGTCCTTGCTTTGTATTACTTGATGGCCTCACACTAGCGTGTGTCTATGTTTAGCGTGTATCTGATCAATTCTACAGTTGACTATGCACTTGCAGGCAGTTGTTGCTTGGAGCCAGGAACTGCTTTTCTCCCAGACGGCCTTGTAATGGCAATATTCCCTCCTGCCTATAGTCACGTAATGCAAGGGAAAACGTCTGCTAATCCATTATTAAAATAAGAACGGCACTTATTTAGCACAAATTTACGGTAAAACGACTAAAGATAATTTAGTAATGCAGTGAACATCGCATCTGTAGTGTACTACTAAACGCCTCACTCCTGGTACGATGCAAACAACGTGCGTGCCTCCTGCTAATGAGCGCCGTTAAGTCTACTCTCCTAAATTAGGCTGTAAGAAGCAGGTTGTCGAATTCGGGCGGGAAAAGTGAAATGTTGCTGCTTACAACAAACGTTCAATTTACTTTAGCTGCTCAAAGAGCCTCAGTCTGCAATATTACACAATATTTTTTTTAAATAACCTAAATTTAAACGTATAATAAACTTTTAAAGAGGACAGTCACATTAACTTCTACTTTCGGACACGAACAAGCAACTAGTCAGCGCCACTCAAAACAACAACAACAACAACAACAACAACAACAACAACAACAACAACAAATGCTATACGAAAAAACCGCACTCTCAAACTGCTGTTTGACAATGAGATCTAAATTTCGTGTCTCACCATAATTTTTACCGTAATTTACGTTCATTTGATTTCACATTGCACCATATATACTACTATACTACTATACTACTATTATTCCAAGGTCTTTGCATTGCACATCAATAGTATGATATGTCCAGATTTTGAGCGGTGCTGAATAGTGTCTTCGACAATACGATGTATTAGGAAGTGTGCAGAATGAAACCGCAGTATTATGCAAATAATTTATTTCACAAGCTATTAACCAGTCTGGTTGGTTAAATATACAATTGTTTGTAAACCTGGCTTCAGTTGTGCCCCACATACTTGGCGTTCATGTTCATTGAAGTTGCCACAATTCGTTACGGCCTGTGACTGCAATATTTACCGCTAGAATCACCAAACTAGTTCAAAATTGAAACCGGCTTCCCTACTCACGTAATGCTATTTACCTCAAAATGGCGTCGTGTAATTAATCTGACTCAAGATTTAGTGAAATCAGCCGGGGAGGGTGTGTTGGGGGTGATGGGGGAGGGGAAGAATTACGAAAAGAATTGATAATCAAAGAAAAAACTGTCCGTTAAGTAAACCTAGCCCAAGCTAAAACCTCTGAATGAAAGCGTTCCCTTGAGGGGGGGGGGGGGGGAAAGGGGGCGACACTCAACCTCCCTTGCATTACCACCAGGAAAACTCTTATCCCCAGGGCCGACGGAAGCGGTACGGCTGGAACGGCCATAGCCGGAGCAGTTTAGGCACATAATTAAAAAAAAAAACACGTGCATAAACGCATGCTGATCATTCATAATCATTCGTTCCGTTCCGACCTTTGTCATCCCACTGTGCAAAGTGAATAGCAAGTTTCTCATGCACTATCTGGGATGTTAAGCTGCGCTGCTTGACAAATCAACCTTTTTACCCTAAGCAGTGAGCGGACCGTGCCTACTTCGGGGAGTGCTGGCCGATATTTATATGTTGCTGAAACTAGAGTTGTGAGCTAGTAAAACATTCTTCGGCGGCGGCGCTGGCAAAGATCGGCGCGTCCACATTTCGAAGCGCAGTGGCGACTTTCACAAACTTTAGGCAGTGGTGGCAGTTTTTTTTATTCTTACTTGTTGCAACCCATCAGATGGTACTACACGTGCACAAGGAAACAAGAGATAATGGGTGGCAGAAAATATTTGTCCAGCATGCTGAACATCGGACAGCAAGTTTTGGGAAGCTTTGTCTGGAGACAGAAAATGATGAGATAGCAAGCCGTAAGGTGCAACATGTTTAATTTAAGTAAATAATAATAAAATGTAAACAAATAATGTTTAGTGTCTGTATCGCTTTGGAGTCAGCCCCCCCCCCCCCCCCGGGTATTAAAGCCTCAGAACAGCCGTACCACTAATTATTTGCTTCCGTCGGGCCTGCATATCCGTTTTTCTAAGGATCAAGACCAGCTATTTTTTTACATTCCAACAGAGAGGTTAGAGTGCTGACTCCTCGTAAAACAACGATAGCCTACTAGATGAATGAGTGCATACACGGTTTGACCCGTTTTAAAATGTCAACAGAAATTCAGATTTGATTGAAGAATTATTTTGAATTTTTTTTGGCTTTTACATATATGTTTGCTATACACCTGTGGTGTTCTTCGTTCCATGACAGTCACCAGTTTAAAACAGAAACGCCTAGAAAGTAGATTCTAAGCAGATTCTCTTGCATTTGATCACCGAAATAGGCCCTTTCGGTGAACCAATCTAAAAGGTGACTGGAACCTCCAGTTTTGCTCCTGGACCACTATCGTATTTTTTTATTTTTTTTTCATATGTGTTAAGAACCTGTTTCTGATGGGAGAAGATCGATATGAGCCTTGGTTTAAAAGAATAATACCGTGATAAGTAGGGGCATGTAGCTTTTGGCTCAACTGATCAATGGTGAACGTAGCGATTAACTATTGCTTACTAAAACTGGAAAGGAACTTCGAAATTAGCAATGAGGATTACGAACAAAATTTCAACAATTAGTGTAGGAATTGGAGCAACAGAAACTAATCGGAGCTCCTTGATAAATTAATTAAAGGATTTACTGTGAAATGATTTTCTCTGCATCCCATGCATAATTCTTGTTTGGAAGAGCTTGTCCACCAGGTAGAGTATTTGTTCCCGAAAGCCAGATGCAAGCCATTCTTGGGGATGCGAACTATTACTCGGTGGGATTAGCTTGGCGAAAGAGCTTGGCGTTTGATATCACGACTTCACACGGCCGAAAAGCTTGGCGGGAATCTTTAACAAGTTTTGTATTGGTGTAGATATTACTAGTTACTGTTTCTAGGAAAAAATGCCCCCAACAAAACGCTCCCGGGAAAAAACGCCCCGGGAAAAAACGCCCTCGGGAAGAAACGCCCCCAGGACAAAACGCCCCCAGGAAATAATGTCCTTAAGTAAATGGTTTTTGGTTCGCATCTCCAGGTTCACCTCATTTCTTAACTGCACTTCTTTAAGTACAAAATTGAACTGGTTCATCTATACAAACATTAGTTTACCTCAGATGACGTAAGGCTCCAAGAAATTTATTTTTAAAAAGGTTGAAATTGTGAGCAATTCCACCGCCAGAGTAGAGATTCCAATAGCGAATTAGTACCTTTGCGACATCTTCGCCGTTTGCATTTAATTTACTTTAAAGATATGCCATTTTTCTTAAAAACCTATACAACCTATACACTATACAGGGACATTAATATATTACGTCCCCCAGTAGGGATTCCTCTAGATAATTTGTACCTTTACGACACTCGCTCCGTTTGTATTTGATTTACTTAAAAGATATACTGTTTTGCTTAAAAACTGATACGACTTATATAGTGAGATTACTAATACTTTTTTATAGTGAGATTAAAATTGCGGAGATGTCTAGAATAGGGAGCTCTCAAGAATTGGAGACGGTGGTCTGGCTCCATAAATTTTTTGAAGGAGAAAGAATGCAAGTTTAAGGAAAAAAGTAGCTAAGTATGTGAATTGTAAACGGGGAGAGTTTAGTAAATACTAATGAAGCAAACTAATGCTTGTACAGATGAATCAGCTCAATTATGAAATTCACTGGACGTTTAAGACGAAGAAAAAAGTTTAGTTTAAGAAAAAAAAGTATCAAAAGTAGGAAGGGTAAATACGCAAAGATACTTTTTTTTTAAATAAATTTCTTGGAACATTAAGTTATCTGAAGCAAACTAATGCTTGTATAGATGAGCCGTCTTAAATCTTAGGCTCAGCTACGATGACCACCACTGGGGCATTTTCCCCTACTTGGGGCGTTTTTTCATAGGGGCGTTATTTCCTATGGGGCGTTTTTTTCCTGGGGGCGTTTTTCCTGGGGGCGTTTTTTCCAGGGGGCATTTTGTTGAGGGCGTTTTTTCCGGATACCCTTGTTACTGGCTAACGCTGTTTTTGTTTCACGAAAATTAATTCTTCAATGCGGTGAATAAAGCTGGTTATTAGCTCATTTTAAAGATATTGCTCTGTAGATGTGCCCTTTCATTATGGACCTTTATAATTAATCACGTGGTTCAGGGGTTAGGGAGCTCCAAACGACCAGAATGATTGTTTTACATTGTTTTAAACGTTATTATTATGCAACAATGCCAATCCGTAAACGCCAGCTGCAAGACATAGACTGAAAATCTTGTTTGTTTTCAGCGAACGCCAGTAAACTGAACGTTAAATAAATTCGTGCGTTTGCAAGGAGACACTGCAGTATTGATATGAAATGCTGATAATTTGAAAAACTGTGACTTCTGTCCTCAAAATGTAGTGAAAGCCAACTATAACAACAACAACAACAACAACAACAACAAAAAGAAATGTGCCAGAAAACTAGATTGGTGTTTCCATCTCAAAATTGTTTAAAAAAAATTGAATTTCATCAATTTGGACCAAATAGATCTGATATCTACCCCAAAACAAAACTTGTTAAGGATTCCCGCCAAGATTTTCGGCCGTGTGAAGATATAAAACGCCAAGCTCTTTCGCCAAGCTAGTTCCACCGACTAAGACTTCAAACGTTAAATGAGATAACTGAAAATCGTGCAGTACGCAATTTTCATATATTTCAGTTGGCCTTCGAACTATTACTCGGTGGGATTAGCTTAGCGAAAGAGCTTGCGTTTGATATCACGACTTCACACGGCCGAAAAGCTTGGCGGGAATCCTTAACAAGTTTTGTTTTGGGGTAGATTGACCAAATTAATAATAATGTTCTCATAAGCGCCCGCATCAATAATTACTGGCCGCGTCACTCCTTTTATAAAAAAAAAAATATAAAAAATATTAAAAAAAATATAAAAATTGCGTGTGCGTCAAGCGCCAGAAATAATTCCTTTATTTTTTTACTTGGACGTGATGGTTAGTAGCTAGCAATAACCTGTTGTGCAGCACAACGCTGGCTGTAGACAATAAAAAGGGTTACTTTTCATGCAAAAAATGCCCAGCAATAACACGATCTGCATTTGTCAACTTGGTCAATACTGCGAGCTCCACGTGTAGGCTAGTTTTAAGGGACTTTTAAAGCCTTGGAAATTCGGTTATGATTCGTGCCTACGAAAACCAGGTTTTAAAATGTAAGGTTTTTCACATTATTTTATTGATTTTTTGGGTACGATCCATAAAATAAAAAATGAGAAAATAATCTCCTTCCCCTCCCCGTAAAAAAAATATATGGCCGCACCGCTTCAAACTTTGAGAGGTTAAAAAAATAAAAATAAAACGCAGCCCACCCGCATCGCCTTTTGGTTTGTACAATTATGAGAACCAATATAATTATTTTTTTAGCCTTAGACCAACAAAATTGTTGTTTGTTGTTGTTGTTTGCTGTTGTTGTTGTTGTTGTTGTCATTGTTGTTGTTGTTGTTGTTGTTGTTATACTCCTGCTCTTTGTTCTAACTTGAAGATCGAGCCAATGAACCGTTTTTTAAATTTTATAGCTTAAAGAGTCAAAGGGTTTTAGCGAGCGTCAACCGCACCCGGTTATCTGCCCGACGAAGCCCTAAGGCCCTAGGCTTAAAACGTAGGTATGAACAATGCATAGGGTTTTTCGGAGACTATTGTAATGTGACTACAATGATCTTGTTGTTATTCTTCCATTCGGGGAAATTTTGTTCTCACCTACAGATGGTACCTATGAACCGATTTTCGATTTTTATAGCTTAAAATGTAAGTACTCACGAGGACCAAGGCCTTTTGAACGCTATTTTAATGTAATTACAATATTCTTGTTGTTGATGCAGTTGTTGTTGCCGAAAGTTGTAACTTTTCAACTCTACAGTTTAAAAGTTACAACTTTCGGCAGTAACGACTACATCAACAACAAGAATACTGTAATTACATTAAAATAGCGTTCAAAAGGCCCAGAATTGGCATAGACCAACGAAATGCGGTATAGATATCGAGCCAATGAACCAATTTTAAAGTTTTATAGCTTAAAACAAAGGGCACGAACAAGGCCAAGAAGGTCCTTTTGAAGGCTATTTTGATGTGACTACAATATTGTTGTTGTTGTTGTTGTTCGTGTTGGAGAAATTTTGCTCTCACTTACAGATCGAACCATCGAACCTATATTCAACTTGTGGAGCTGAAAACGTTGATTCGAACAAGGTCTAGGGATTTTTGAACGCTGTTTTAATGTTAATACAATATTCTTGTTGTTGTTCTTCTTCTTGTTGGGGAAATGGTGCGTTCACATAGATATAGAACCAATGAACCAATTTTTAACTTTTACAGCTTCTAACTTGGTAGTAGCAAGGACCAGGGCATTTTAAACGGCATTTCAATATAACTACACCTTTATTGGCGTTGTTGTTCTTGTTCGGACAGTTTTGCTCTAACTAATGTATCGATTTTCATTTTGTATAGCTTAAAACATCGGTACTAACAAAAATCAGGGGTTTCTTTGACGCTATTTTAATGTGGCTACAGTATTCATACTTTTTATATTTTGGGGACTTTTCGCACTCCCCTAAAGATCAAACCAATGAGCCGATCTTAAATTTTACAGCTTAAAATGTAGGTATTAACAAGAATTTAAATGAATACAATAACTGCTTATGCTAAAAAAAATCATGAGCCCACGGCTAATATGTGGGCTGGGCCAGGTAAAACGACAGTTGAAAAATGGAGGACACAATAATTCGTGGTAGGCTATACGCGTAGAAGCCATCATAACCAATGCTCCGATTAAGCTTTTATTAAATGAATAATAAAAGAGCGACACAAGTTCCAGTAATACAAATCTACTAAATAGGTCTAAACATTCAGGCATTCAAATCGACCACGGTCGATTTTCTTGGATGGGGGGAGGGGAGGCAACAACCCCCCCCCCCCCCCCCCCAATCACACCCAAGAAAAATCCTCATTCTGAAAAATGGACCGCAGTTGGAATACTTAGATTTATAAAACAAACTGTAAATGAATGCAAAAATTAATAATATTTTGGCACAGCTTGGGTTAAAAAAAAATTGCTCCAAAAGCAATCGGCCGACATGCTCCCATCCCCCACCCCTTCTCCCAAACCATCACGGCTACGTTACCGGATGCCAGATCAAATGAAAAGTATAACTGTTGGCAGAGTTGAGGAAAGAGGAAGAAGGCTCTCGTTTGGTAGCTTTCTTTGTTGGGGGAGCGGGGGGGGGGGGGGGGGGGGGGGGGGAGCAGTGGGTTAGGATGAGCAATCTTGCATATTGCCCCAAAATTGATTAATTTTTGATTGTGAAGATGCAGTCAAAACCCAGTTGTCACCTGGATGACAAAAACCAAAACGCATACGAAACACGGTATTTAATTTTCGGAAAAAGCACAACCACATTTTTTCCTTGGTCACAATGATAAACACTATAAACACTTTAAAATAAGGCACAACAGGTCTTATGTTCTGTGGACCGCCATGTTGGATGATGGCGGTCCATCTGTTGTGCCTTTTTTAAAGTGTTTTTAGTGTTTGTCATTGCGACCAAGGAAAACATACGTTTGTGCTTTTTCCGAAAATTAAATACCGTGTTTCGTATGCGTTGTGGTTTTTGTCGTCCAGGTGACAACTGGGTTTTGACTGCATATTGCATTGTCGCGCCTCGCGGTATCAGTGAGTTCTGTACTACAAAAACCAATCGCTGTTCGCTCATCCGCTCTTCGTCATACCCACGTCGCTATGCTTATCGCAATTGGCCGTGATCTCAAAACTCACCTGATTGCGTCCTAATACGTCATTTAGATTTTTATCGTCATATCCCCCACTGTCAATTTTACAAGGTAAGGTATCGTCCCGACGTCAACCATCAACTAAGAGCGATATCATTCTTCATTCAAACATATTGCGTGTAAATTTTTTTTACAGTAAAAAAGTGCGCAATTCAGGACGAGTTACGTTAATGACCAGCCGATTTCTATTTTTCTGCTACAGCTAAGACTCCCTATTTTTTTTATTTTTCTATCAAAAGTGATCGTATAATGAATTTGGAATTCTGACTTTATTTAACATGTAGTGCTGCCTTCCAATCCAAATCCGTCATCGGAGGAAAATATCTGGGCTCATCCGTACTACAGCTACGCACTACCCCGTTGCTCACATGTTTGTCGAATTGATACTACGCACCTGTTATACTAAATAATATTCCAATAACTTCCACCGATTATACAAATGATCGGATTAGCTGATTAGCAGGAGCTATTTGTTCGACATAACTACCCGAATTGTCAATATGCGTAGAATACAGGGACAGTTACCGGCGAAGCGCAAAGTAGCTGCCATTTCTATTTTTACCGGTTCGTCCAAAAAACAACGACAGATTGACTCCGTTTTCCGTGCGATGTTGTAAAAACCTGAAACTAACTAGTTTAATTCCGGTTCAACTTCTTTTTCATTCGGACGCATAATTGGGAAAAATTCTTGATCAAGGACCTAGATTCCTCCATATGCAAACAATTTCATCATAAACTGTTCAATAACAAAGCCTACGATAATTTGCTGGCAAGTGTTCCCATAAAAAATCATGGTTAATCGGCGGACATTCTGGGACTTCCGACTTCTGGGAATAAGTGATACGAATGACCCGGTCGAATAAACGACTCGAGTGGGTCGTGCACTTGTTGATAATGTCCACCTGTGTAAGATTAGACACACAAGACTAAGAATGGCCATTGGCCCCAGCAAACATGCAAGTACAAGATTTGCGACAGACGTCACGACGCGCGCCCTTTTTATCTCATCATCCAACGGCATTTCAATAATACATAAAATGCATAAACAGTTAAAAAGTTTAACAGTTAAAAAAAACCACGGCGCCTTTTGCTATTGCTGGGGCTTTTTGCTTTTATCTCCCTACATAATCTTGTCTATTTCCTGACGTAAACCACAAATTCCCTCAACTTTGTTTAAATTCTTCTAATCAGCAATAGCAGAGTAAGTACGATAACACTTTAATACTGTACTATGTGTGTTCTGTGGAGATAAGAATCCCGAATAAGTAACCTACGAATTTTGTTGGAAGCAATATGATGAAGAGAACTTAGGGGGAAAAAAATCTTACGATACATATTAGGATATATATTGACATCTCGCCTAAATGTCATTTGCTTGTTTATTCTCTCTAACCGCATTTAGCTAATTTAAGTCAAACCTCATTTATCTAACTAAATCTTGTTTATCCCTTGTCTTGCGAATTTCGTTTTTCGCCTTATGACAAATATCGTCATTTCGTTCATCTAATGTCTGTCAAAACATGTTTATCTCGTCAATCTACAATCTGGGTTATCTCCTTTATCGCATATTTCGTCTATCTGATTTATCAGGAAACGCGTTCTAAAAATTTCAATTATGTCATATCATAATTATTTCACATATCAAAATTCTAGTTATTTCATTTTTTAATTATCACCAGAAAAAAATAACAGATATATAAAAAAAAAACGTTTAAGCGTGTAAAATACACGTTTTAGTGCTACGCTGATGGCTTACATGTCTCTTTCTTGTATCTGTCCCTTTAGAACAGTAAGTTTTTTTTAGGCTTACGTCAGCATTTGATGTGCTTTAGCGTTTTTTAACACTATTTTATGATACACGGATGAACCGCTTTAATTTGACACAATTTGGGATGGAATTGCTGATATGTATGCCTCGTTCCCACTTCTTTAAGCATACATTCCTCCCTCCCTCCCCTGCTACAAATGCGGGGATTGATCAAAGATTTTTTGAATGCCTTTGGGCACCTTAACACGTAAACAGGACAGAAAGCCGGCGGCTCAAGAGTCACATAAATACACGTTGCCATAACTTGGACGTTTTCTCCCATGAAGAGTAAAAGGGCTACTACTTGGCACTCGACTGTTAATGCTCCATACCAGTCGTGTAATGCTCAATTCGGTAGATTTTACTGATAAAATAAAGTTATAGTTAGAGCCAGTTGCGAAGTCTGGCAGAGTCTGGGGAATGCCAATGCATAGTAACGATTTCCCATCGCTACAGTTCCGATATCATACACGGCGATAGCCGTGTGTAGTATACAGGGTGATCCAACTAAAGTGTTACAAGCCAATATCCCGTGAATGGCTAATGAGAGAATAATAATGATAGAAATGCAATGACGGGTGTAATAGGGGACATTTACACGAGAAAAAAGGAATGACTTGCATTAATATTGCAAGGTCATCCTCGTGCTATCTTCCAAACGAGATACGATACGGCAAAAACGTATATTAGAAAGTTGGACGCAAGGACACAATATGACCAAAAAAAAAAAAAAAAAAAAAAAAAAAAAAAAAAAAAAAAACAGATTAAAAATCGAATAATTAATAAAATAGTTACGATGAGTTTAAAAACTAACTATGAACATGCTGGCTGCACTGTAGTAAGGTCAACTGCCGAGAAGCATGTTCAGTTAGCTGGCTTTTAAACATCATCGTAACTATTTTATTTATTATCCGATTTTCAATCTGTTTTTTTTTTTTTTGGTCTTATTGTGTCCTTGCGTCTGACTTTCTAATTTACTTTTTTGCCTTATCGTATCTCGTTTGGAAGATAGCACGAAGATGACCTTGAAATGTTAATTCAAGGTAATTCCTTTTTTTCTCATATAAACGTCCTCATTACTCCCATCAATGCATTTCTGTCATTATTATTCTCTCATTACCATTCTCAGGATATCGGCTCGTAACAATTTAGTTGGAATATGACTGAAGTCCTCTTTCCAGCAAAACTCCCCACGGCTCCCACGCTGGTGGTATTTTAATTGCTGTTAGGGAACATATCCCATTTGCGGCGGGTACACGGATTACGAATGCAGAGTATATGTATGTCGATTTAATTAAAAGTAATATTAGGGTGCACCTCGGTTACCTGCCAGATAAGTACGATTCGGTTGCAGTTTCGGTTATGTACGATTCCATTAAAGAGTCTTAACATTCTTGTTGGAGATTTTAACATGTCTTTTATTGACTGGGTTGCTGCATCGGCTACCCATAAAAATGGTTGCGTTTTTCTTCAGTGTACTGCTGATCTGGGCGTCCGGCAGCTTGTCCGTGAACCAACCAGGGCAAATAACATCCTCGACTTGGTTCTTGTAGATGTTGATTCTGCTGTTTTCGGTACCACGGTCATTTCTCGGTTGGGATGTAGTGACCACCATATGGTAACATTTAAACTAAATGATAAGAATATGGCTTCCACACCTGTCGGACAGCCGTACCAGTGGATTACGAGGCCCTTAGGAGGCTACTGGAAGCTACTGAGTGGTCTGTTCTCCTTGGTAAACAGGACCAGATAAACCTGATGTGTACAACATTTTACAATATCTCAAATAACTATATTACTAGGTGTTCCAGAAAGGTGGCTGTTTGGGGTTCAGGCAGGGGCCTACGTCTGCCGAGGGCTATTATAACACTAAAACGACATAAATTTAAACTGTGGAATAGTTTTAAGGCTGATCATTCGCCAGGTAACAAGACAGCCTATAATGAAGCCCAAAATATTTATTCACTCAAAGTTCGTGAGCTTGAAATAGCTTCGGAAAGAGCAGGTTCAGGTATCTGAGAAAGCTTTGCGTACGAACAAAGTCAATTCCGCCACTTTTACATGAAGGTATTTTTATTGCCGAAGATAAGGCAAAGGCAAACCTGCTTTGTGAGACGTTTGCTGAAAATTTTGTTCAACCCGATATGGGTATACCATCTTGGACGGGGGAGTTTGAGCAGAAGAGTTTCTCTTGTTTCACTGTAACTGCTCAGGATGTTTTGACATCCATTGGTCGTGTTAAGCTTAGCAGAGCATTTGACCCGGATGGACTATCAGCATTCCTTATAAAGGAAGTTAGGTACCAGATTTGTGAACCACTGTCTTGGATTTTAACCGTTCACTGGATGAGGGTAACATTCCTGCTCTCTGGAAGGAGGCAGTGATTGTTCCAGTTTTCAAGAAGGGTGAGCCCTCGTGCCCTGGAAACTATCGACCGAAAGCCTTAACCTGTGTCTTAGATAAAGTATTAGAGAGGCTTATCCGCTCTAGGATGCTGGAATTCCTCACACTTACGAATAAAACCATGACGGATCAGTACGGGTTTCTCCCTGGCTGGTCAACTACTATCCAACAGCTTATGGTCCTAGATCTCATTACCGATTCTGTTTATGGAGGGGGTGGGGGTACCAGTTGACCTAATTTTCATAGATTTTGCTAAGGACTTTGAATCGGTCTCCCAGACTCGGCTTTTAGCTAAACTGGAGTGTTTAGGCTTTCGAGGTAAACTCTGGGTCTGGTTGGCAGATTTTCTTTTGGGACGTTGTCAGCGAGTGGTCATTGGGGGACACTCGTCCACTTCTGCTAGGGTCTTGAGTGGCATACCGCAGGGTTCTGTCCTGGGTCCTTTGCTGTTTGTCATCTATATTTATGACCTAAACATTACTTCAGGAAATATTCCTTTATTTAAGTTCGCAGATGACATTAAGTTTGGGAACCAGGTGGTTGATTGTGTTACCACAAGCGCTCTGCAGCATGCGGTCGACATCTTGCATGGCTGGTCAGATGATTGGAAGTTACCCATTGCCCAACACAAATCGGTCGTTCTCCACTTCGGTTCCCAAAACCTTTCTTATAAGTATACTCTGTGTGGTGAAGCTATACCTACCGTCAATTGCGTAAAGGATCTCGGGGTGTGGTTGACGGATGACCTGAAATGTTCGGACCACTGCAACTTTATTGTAAAAAAAGCAAGACTTAGAGCAGCAGCAATTAAGAAATCGTTTAAGTCTGGGGACCGCCATACGCTACTCTGGGCGTTTAAAGTCTATGTTAGACCTATTATGGAATTTGCCTGTCAGGTTTGGTCACCATTTTTTTTTGGGTGATATCGACTGGGTGGAGTCGGTTCAGCGCAGCTTCACAAAGTCCCTTAAGGGTTTAAAAAATTTGGACTACCCGTCTAGGCTTCGGATACTAAGCTTGGAATCACTTGAGCTTCGGAGATTAAAGTCTGACTTATGTATGACGTATTCTATGTTGCACGGTCTAGTCTGTGGTGATTTTTCGGGCCTTTTCCAGCTGTGTGGGTCGGACCGAACTCGGGGTCACAGCTTAAAGCTTGTTCCACTTAGGGCAAATTTAAATTGCAGACAGCATTTTTTTTTTCATATCGTATAGTAAACTGTTGGAATGCGCTTCCAGAAGCTGTCGTCTCGGCAACTATACTCTGTTGATGCTCCGCAGGTCGTTAAAAAAAGTGCAACCTTAATGTTTTTTTTTAATATAGATTTAAATCATGGTTTTTAAATTGGTATTGGACTAACTATTTCAGTTTTACTATAGTTATAATCTTATTTTTAATTTAAATTTGGTATTCTTGACTAACCCATTTGTTTAATTCGTGATTTTAGTAAGTTCATGTTCACCCATTTCGGGCCCTAGTGTCTATTTTTTTTCTGTAGATTTAGTAGATTTTTGTTTTACATTTTTAATTTTAAGTTCATATTCACCCATTTTGGGCCCTATTGTCTTTTTTTTTCTGTAGATTTAGTAGATTTTTGTTTTGCATTTCTAATTTTAGCTGTGTTTTGTATGTTTAATCTGAATTTGTTTTAATTTCAGAGCCAGTGTTAGCGATATCCACTATCCCGTTGGTTTTCTGTTTTCCTTTCTGGAAATAAAACTATTATCTACATCATTAAAATCATAGGATGTGCGTGCGTGCGTGCGTGCGTGCGTGCGTGCGTGTTTGTACCTCTACTCCTCTGGAACCAAAGCACCTACAAAGATGGGGGTAGGACCAAACGAAAGATAATTAAATTTCGCTTTTAATAGGCATATTTTCATCGCTGTAACTTGATATTATCACCCTCAAATATGCGAAAGAACCTGAAAAACTAACGTCAAAGTTTTTTTAAAGCCTCATGATGTTTGTTTATGACGTCATAGTTTGTTCATGAAACCTCCACGAGCAAAGGGAGATGATCTGGAGCGCAGCGAGATGCGGCCGAATGAGCTGAAAAAATAACCTAAACGTTATTACACATATAGACATACAAATCTTAAAATCGGTTTCTGTATTAACTAACTTGATGCATGGAAAAATCAAAACAATAGATTTAGTTTTAAAAGGGTGTCAAACATTCGTGTTTCTGAGACACAGAGGCGCATGGATTGAGCGAGCAAAGCGAGGGATTTTCACATAAAGTAAACCTTTTCAATGTGTGTCTCGCTTTGCTATATCAATCTTTCATCGCTCACCTTCGTAGGAGATTAAATCTGACGTTCTGCAGATGTTCCTCCAAGTGAGGGATCATCAAGAAAACCCATATAAAGTTTATACTAACACAAATTATAAGTGATGTGTGGTTCTTAGTGGTTACATTGATTCAGTCACGGTTCTGAGGAAATGTCTGCGCTGATTGAGTGAGTGAAGCGAACGAAAATCAGCGTTTGTTATCAGATACAGCGCTTTTCTGATAAATTGCCTGATCTTTTTGCTTCGAAAGATACAAATGTTGGAATGATTTATGGTTATCATTTGTTTATCCAGTAAATTCATCCGAAAAACGCGTGCTGCACTCGGACCATTTGCCTGATCGTTTTAGACGTGGAATCTCTGTCAGCAGCACAAGAGTTGCAAGATGAAAGCTCCTCGAGCGAAGCGAGACGACGCGGAATGAGCGAGCGAAGCGAGCGACTCCGCTAGTTGTTATTATTAACTAAAACTATTATTTCCCCGTTCCTATTCAATATATTTCGACCAAACTTGGCCAGATAGTAGATAGGTATAGAAGATATAGTTTTGACAACTTTTTAGCAAATTCCGTGCAAGAATAAACGTAGGGAGCCAGACGTAAATTTGAAAACTGTTCACTTGTTGTTGTTCTTCTTGTTCTTGTGTGACAAGTTTCAGAAAAATCTACTGCACCTACGTAAAATCTGAAACATGATCTAAGCCAGAAATTTTGTTGGTCTTCATCCGCACAGAGACAGCTTTTTAAAGTGGTCGAGCCATTCTGGAGTTACATTGTTTTTCATTGTTTTTTAACCATTGTTATAATTAGGGGACTTTTCCACTCAGCAAACGCCAGATTCATTCTTCGTGCACGTGTTATGTATAGGATAACCAACGGCGTCGAGTGAGTTCTGCCAACAATCAACGAGTAGCGCAGCCAGGAGTTATTGTTGCCAGAACTCCAGAGACGCCGTTGGTTATCCTGCTTATAGCAACCGCATATTGTTCGAGTCGTGGCTACAACAAAGAACAAATGTTTAACAATGTTTACACAAAGACAGCATTGTTACTGCTTGTTTGGTGACGAGTTCTGTACTCGTGTTTATTGATTGTAACTCGATTCGGAAATGCTCCACCACCGTTCACACCGTGGAAACTCAACGACGAACAGCCCCTTCAGGTAACTACTCTCACAATTTTTTTTAGTTTGAGTTTCCGCGGTATGAACGGTGATGGGGTACTTCGGAATCGAGTAACAATCAAGAGGTAAAGGATAATGACCGAAAACCGAGGGCAATCTTAAACAATGCATGAGGGCGCGCAGCACGCGAGGGTAATTGTTTAAGATTGCACGAGGATTTCGGTTGTTATCCGTTTTAATTCTGTTTGAGCCTCGCACAAGGTCATTGTTTAATTGCCGTTCCAAGTACCGATTCACAGTATTGTTGTTATTGACGTACTTCACCATTGTCACCCTTGCAGAAGCATTGTTACTCGGTTCCGCGTGACTTCTTCGGCCAACAAGGGAAATGAGAACTTTCCCCATCACCCACAACGATGATTTTACTTAATTTAGGAAAAATAAAGACACGTCCATTTTTACTGTGAACATCATGTGTGATCATTTTCCATTTTTGTCTCTACGAGTGGTTGATTTCCGTAATGGCATGCTGTTTTGCAAATTCCTGTAAAACTCGAAATATAAATAACCTAACAAGTTTTTTTTTTTCTAGTTTTTTTTACCTCGACAATTTTTGGAAACTGAAGGGCCAAAAAAGATTATCATTATCCTTCAGCTATTCTATGCCAGCCATGGTAGTAGGAGAGACTACCATCCTCCTCCAGCAGTTATGGGATCTATTCGGGTGTATTATGGATACTTTCTCCTCCCCCCCCACCCCCTGCGATGACTAACCATACTAGACTTCTTTCTCTACTAAAATCTAGCCATTTCATTTATACGAGCATAAGTTTGCTTCAGATGACATAATGCACCAAAAATAAAAAAAATAAAAAAAATATACAAACAACCAGCCTTTCAATGCAGACACAAGTAAGCGAGATTTTGGCGGGTGTTGGAAATGAAGAACTTATCCATACCTACTAGCCTACGCCAAAGAAACGTCTACAAAACTGTCAGCATTCACAAAAAATATGTGGATATACGTTACTTAAATTAATTGTTCGTCTATCATTGTAGCCTACATTACACTGAGCGTATGGTGTAACGAACCGATTAGGCGAAATAAATTAAACTAAACTAAACTGAACGTGTTTGCTAAGAATAGTAAAGAGGACCATATCTGGATATTGCCCTCCTGACGGGGGCAATATCCACAACAATGGACGGATCATTGTTAATCATTGTTACAATAGGGAAGATTCTTGCTCAAACAGGCATTAAATAAAAATAGAGAACCTTTGTTGGCTAACTGGGTTATTCGTCGTCGTGCAACGATGGATGCTTTTGGAGTTTTGAACAGTGATGCGGCAAGACGACAAACGTGTAATTACAGGACGGAGAGCCAAACGGGCTCCATTACTGATAAATAAACATGTAAACAAATAAACAAATAAATTAAAAATAATGAAGAATACGACCACGACGGATGCTTTGCGTGTTGACGATGACTTCAAAATGTTGTTCAAATGTATGCGGTAAAATAAATAAAATTTTTTTTTAAATGACAGACTGTTGTGTCAGTATGACTAGCATTAGGCTTCTCTGGGAAGCAACCGCCTTCTTTCGGTAGGGTGAGAGCTAGCCACCAAATAAATAAAAAAAAATAGCTCATAAGTATAAATAAGTATGAAAACAAGCATTAATAAGCACAAAATTTGCTTCATCGGGTGACAACCTTCATCGGGTAGGGTGTGAGAGCTGTCCACCAAATTAACGCAAAATGTATAGGAATAACAAACAATTATACAATACAAATAAATTAAAAAAAAAAAAAAAAAAATCTGACAGTCAACCTTCATCGGGTAGGGTGCGAGCTATCCACCAAATAAGTTGTCGTCGATTTTAAGCAGAATTGGTATATAAATTGCAAGTGTTGAATGGTTGTAGTGTTATAATCCGCTAGGTATTTTTATTTTGTTTTGTTGTGTTATGTTACCGTATTTCAAATGCAAATAAATTAACGTAAAATGTGTATGATTAACAAGGAAATATTACTCATAAAGTGATATGGTTATTTTACTCATAAGTATATAATTATTAAAAACAAGCATTCATAATCATACATTTGCTTGTGTCGTTGCATTCGAGTTTGATTTCCTTCCACAAACTTTCCTTATTTCATTGTTTGCAGAAGCCACTTGTGGGTTCTCTCAGAATCCACTAGTGGGTTCTGCCGACAATGGCTTTCTAACAATGGTTCATTGTTCGGAATCCACGACGAGAACCATATGGGTGTGTCTTTGCTACAAGATTGATTGTTGAAGGGTAAAATGAAGTAACCCGTGCATTTGTGGTGTAGTGTGGTACATTTGTAGTGTGGTGCATTTGTGATATGGTGTGGTGCATTTGTGGTGTGGTGCATTTGTGATATGGTGTGGTGCATTTGTGGTTGCTGGTGTTGTAGTTGTAAGGCCCGGCGCAAATTGGAGAGCCAAATGAAGCAGCAACCAGCAACCAGGAGCCAATGGCTGCCAGCAGCAGCTGCTGGCCGCCATATTGGCTGATGCGAGTGGCTGCCTGAATCCATTTTCGGGAAACCGGTAGCCATGTTTCCCGTCTCTGGACAATTCAGACCCAGTCAGCCAAGTTGCGCGCAACCGACGGTTTCCACCTCCAAAACGAGGCTACATCCTGGCATTTCAGCAAACATGGCGCTTGGAATTTCAGATCCATTTCGCAAGAAACAAAACAGACAAATTGTTATGCAGGCAAGAAACAACATATAATTGAAGAACATGTTTGCATAATTGACGCGGGAGTTGGATATAAAAATAAAAAGTGTTTATTTCATGTTAGATAAGCCTATTTTGTGGCATTCAAAGCGTCTACAGGGCAACGACATGACGTGCGGGAATCGTTGTTCAGAGTGTATTGAGGGTAGATTTACGAGAGATGGAATTAAATGTGGCAGGTAAAAAAAAACAGTCGTAATTTGACGAACCATTGTGCACAGTGTGGCATAGACAGTGGCCCATATTATCTGCTTTTGAAATGAAAATCACTGACAGTAGGTTACACACCAGTGAAAAGCTCTATAATTGGGCTGATACCGGTGCTACTCACTTCACACTTTAGTAGCGTTTTCAGAACAAGCTGAGAAATTCTTGCGTGAAATATCCTACGAATAGGTGCCATTTGAAGTAGACAGTACTAAATTTTAATGTGCAAAAATGTAACACAGGCATTAAGCCCAGAGATACACTGTGCAAGTGTGTGCAATGTGGAGGTGATCACTTCAAATTTTCTTGCATCATATTATATTATAAACCAAAGTCTCATAGCAGAAACGAAGACAACTCCCGAAAAAGGGGAACCCCTACAATGAAAAATAGCGTCTCAATTTTTTTGTCTAGAAGTTGAAACTGGTACGTTGGTGCAGGGCTATCTACAGTACTGGCCGGATCTTGAATGAAAAATAGCATTACGAGACTGGGTTGGCAATATGGCCGCCGAAAGTGCCGCTGATGCGATTGAGTTGCCGCATTTTGTCAACCGAGGGCGACACCCACCGTACAAATTGCCAACGAACGTGTTGCTTTTTTTTGCAAACGCAGTGAAATAGCGTAACTGTGGCTGAGTGATATTTTTAAACACCATTTAAAAATACTCTTATAAATAATAAAAAATTTGCCACCAAAATCTACGTAAAAATTTTAATTATTATTTCGAAAACCGTCACTAGCCGGCAATAGATGTCACATCGCACCGTACAAAGTTGATACCTCGAAGAACAGACCTCGACGAAATGAACCAGACGTGGCGGCCATTTTGTCTACCCCCCCTATTATTGTTGTAGAGCGACCCAGTTAGTTTAGTAGCCATGCATGGTTGGTGGCTTGAAAAGAAGTTGAAATTGGCACATTGTTGCCGCGACTAACAATTTGCTCTGCGCGGTCATCTCACAGGCAAGTATCAATTGACGTCATACACGAAGAACAGTTAACTTTTCACACGGTACGGATTGCTCTAGCCAAAGCGATAAACTCGGAGTGAGGAGGAGGGCCTGAACAGAAAATTCCCGTGTGGGGGG
>JAHWFP010174722.1:38106-59368 GCA_023313725.1 Lithobius niger
TGAAAAAAAAGCATCCTTGCTTTGACCTGTCTGCAAGACTGCAAGATACGGATAAAAACAACAATCACTAAGGTCGTCACTCACCAGCGTTAGTATTCTTAAAGAACTTTGAGAACTTTGCCTACTTTGCGAATGCTGACGATGGTGGGCGAACTGCCTTATGGGTTGTTGTTAATATTTGCATCTTGCAGGCTTGTACACAGTTTAATTCATTTAATTAAGGTCCTGAAGATTTTAAAATACTTGTTTTGTCACAACAAATAGAAAACTACAAACTTATAAAGAACTACAAAACATATTTCCTAAATGCAGAATTTAAACTTTTTTTTTGCATGCAACTTCAAGGTCAAGGTCGTTTGTCCATGACTGAACAGGAATGTTCCATCTTCTGGGCATGATTTATTGCTCTCTACTCCTTTAATTACGTTGCAAGCCATATTGCCTAGTTAGTTGCTACAAAGGTAAATGTTTTATCTTCTGTTGCTTAATTGCGTACGCAGATTTATGGATGTGTATGCAAGCATAGCTTGGAAAGGTAGGGGTTCATCCTTCATTAATGATGAAGAACCATTTCTTTATTGAACGACCTTGAGTAAACATTTCAACATGAATTCAGTAAGAATAATTCAGGATATTTCAACTGCGCAAACTGTAGCAGCATCGGATAACTCTGAAGCCGAAATTGCCATACAATTTTATAGTCTGCAGAATACGCAGTACTATTATCGAAATGTAGACTTGAAAATCTTGAAACAGGCGGGGTTGTAATGGCAAATATGCTAAACAAAATATTTCCTTATGTAAATACTTCACCGAATTTCGTGTATAATAAACTAGGGCCGCAACCAGAGCGGAGTGTGAGATTATATCTGAGGAGGGGAACGACAGTTTCAGGATGGTGGTGGGGGAGAAGGCAGTTAGTTGCACTTATACATTTTTGATCTTCCTACTTTCCCGCTCCCTCCATTCCAACACTTAGTCCCTCCTTTCTCCTTCCTCCCTTACTTTTTTTTCATTCCCTCCTTTCCTTCCCTACTTCCTCCTGCCACCCTCCCTTCCTCCTTCCCCTCCATCCCTTATCATTTTTGTAATGAATCCCTGACAGTTTTCTTTTACCCGGATCGTTTCATTTATTTTCAATTACGGAAATTGTTGAGTGAAATGGGGTCGCATGTTTCTCGTGAACCTGAATTGTTTATCCGCAAAACTGTTGCATTCTTTGATTGTTTGTGAAACTCATCAGTCAACGTGAGATCCAAGCTGTTACAATTAATGCACATCAAAAACTATTTCTAAATTATAATTAGTTATTTATTCGCAGGGGCCGTGGCCGGGCGCCTTACGCCCCATACACAATCTAAGTACAGGACCAAGATACAGAGGCATATCATACCCGAAACTATTTCTAACTATTGGTTTTTAACAATTGGATTCTGACAATTGGTTCCTAACAATTGGATTCTGACAATTGGTTCCTAACAATTTTCGATTGCTTTTCCTTCATTTACGGCCTAAAATATACCCGATTTTCGATTTTAAAAATACATAAAACCATGATAAAACCGAGTTGAACTTGGTCAGCATACAAAATTTCATCAAATTCGGTTTTGTATTTTGGCAAAGAAACCCCAATTAATCCCTGAAATGGAGCTCCACTCGCCTCCAATAAAGGAGAAAGGGCGTGGGTGTTTTTTCACATACGTTTGTTTCACTGTATGTGTGTGCGTATTGCGCTGTACCCAAGAAAATGGAATGTTCAATTTTGGATTACGTATTTGAGGGTGTGCACCTCAGAAGCATTTTTTTTTTAACTTTATTGTTCGTCTTTATTTTTTTGTAATTAACGTTTGAAGCGTTAAAACAAAGGCTATCGGTCTCAAAACCAATTCAGCGCCATAAGAACTGCAGACTGTCTGTGACCATATTTGGGAAATCCCCCACTGATTTGACAAGATTGACAATCTAGTAACCTATAACAAGATAAAAGTTTGTAGCAACAATGCAGATGTGTTGATGGAAGGGCACCCAATCTCGGGATCCGACTTTTAGTCCCGAAAATCTAGGGATTGAAAGAGTCTAATCTCGGGGTTTTAGGTACAGATATACTGGCTAAAGTCACGTAAAAATATGTATTTTAACGGCAAAATCCTGCCACCCTTAGGTACATCTTCTATCTAAACAGCAATCTTCCGATGAACACCTAACTGCCTATCTATAATGTAAAAAGTTAAACTCGGTCATCTTATTTCCGACAATACCTCTAGTCCGATTGCTGTAACAAAAAAAACAAAAAAATTCGCTAGCTGCATGATTTTGAGTTGCATGCAGGAATTTGCTGAGCATAAAAGTCGTAAAGCATAACTAACGGCTAAGCCTATTCTTTGCAAACGAGGTTGTCATTCAACCAGGTTCAGACAATGGAGAGCTACTCCCATTATTTGATTTTCTTTTCACAGAAAAAATAGGTTTGACATTGCAGAAAAATGACACGATAGACAGACGCGTGGCCAGTGGAACACCAATAAGCATAGCATTGGAGTTGACGCATTTGTAACTATTGGACGTTGTACGTTTTAACCGTCCATAAACATCTACAGATATACAATACATAATGCATGAACCGAAAGAAGGCAAGCGGCCCACAATGTGAGTGGATCTGCCCTGTAACAAAGAGTAACGAATGAAATGTTGCTTCAATAATGCTCTCTATTAGAGCCGAGTTGACTAGTTTCAAAGTTGGCTGAGTAACAATCATTGCATGCACGATCGTTGTTGCGGGATTATCGCCTTAGTTATCAAAATGTAATAACTGGCAATTCAGTCACACTGAGAACAAGAGAGACGTCCTCCATTGAAAACTATTTACTTCCATAAAAGACCAAACATCAGAGGTTCCAATGGAGGGGGAGCAGGGATTGGGGGGGGGGGGGGTTGGGCATTTAAGCCACACAATGGGGGAAATGCAGGAGGGCAGGGTTGCAAGGGAGGATAGGGGGTAGCGGAGAACATGCAAGCGGGGGAAATCTGATCACACAATGGAAAATGTGGAGGGGATGAAAAAGGGTCAGGGGAATGGTGGGCGGTCGGCGACCGTTTTCAATTCATGCTGTCCAGTAAAGTATTTCTCTCGCATAAGGAGGAACCAGCTAGATCTGCAAAAAATATAATGCATTATAGTGAGGTAGCTAATGATTTTATCAGGACACATCGGACAAAAGCATGAATGTTTTAAGGCATAGTTAGTGTATGGGAAATAAGAAAATGGGCTGCTCCACGCAATCTGAAGCAGGCCTTATATACCAAAATGAGTTAATTGTAATAAAACATCATACAGGGATACACTTTTCACGACCATTAATAAATGGGTCAATATAAAATGCTAAAATTTATTAAAGGAATTCTATACATCATTATGACAATAACGTTCTCGGAGAAAATGTCAAAAATCCAACAGAAAGCGAATATACAGCTCGCTTCCGGTAAATAGTCTTTATCACATAACTTCTAAACCGTTTAAAGGACAGGCCTTAAATTTTGCAGGTATATTCTAGAGACCGTGTGCGTCAATTAATATTTAATGACATTTTGTTGTCGCTCTTCCGGAAGTGATGGTAAATGTCACTTCTTGTACTATTTCAAATTTTGCACATACCTTTCTTACATCTATAATAAATAATGTTCTGCGAGAAAATGTCGAAAATCCACCGGAAGTGAATATACAGCTCACTTCCCATAAATAGGCTCTATCACGTAACTCACAAACCGTTTAACCAATAGGTCACAAATTCTGCATGCATATTCTAGAGACCATTTGCGTGAAATAATATCTAAAGATTTTTTGTCCTAACTCCACCGGAAGTCGTAGTAAATATCAGTTCGGTAGGATTTCTTTCCCCAAATGCATTATTCCTAAACGGGTTAGTTTGCAGGATCCTAATTTTGCACTTAATAATGTTCTGTTACAAATTGTAAAAACTACTGGAAGTGAATGAGTACACAACGTCACTTCTAGTGAATAATCTATGACGTAGTTCCCTTATTTTACTGGCTTGTTCAGTGACATGGTAAAATAATTCCGAAGAAAATTAATTTTCTGTATATTTCTGGCTGTGATGAAGTAGGGGCACTGGAATTAAAACGTTGGGTTAGCCTCAAAAAATAATGAAATGTGCACTCAGTCCGAGCACGGCAACAACCAAGCATAAGTACAGTACCGCTCAAAAATAAATGGACAAACCTTTGTTACCATGTTCACGCGCTTGCAACAATAGAAAGCAAAACTGGAGCCGACGTTCGGTAATCAGCTGTGCTGGTATGGAGCGCCAATACTTTCTAAGCTTATTGTTGAACCCAAAACGAAGCCTCATTTTTGCATTACGTCTGGAAAATTTGTCAAACATCAGACAAATGAATTTAAACTGAATTTCACACTCGTTTTGAATTGCTTCGCTTTAAAGGAAGTAATAACAATTGGTTCATTCGATTTTTTAATTGTACAAGCCAGTTTCCACCGTGCAGCGTATTTAATTAAAATAAGGCCGTTTAAAAAAAAGTTGTTTCTCAAGTCCCGCCGCATGGAGTAACCTTCCTCCTCCCCCCTCCTCTTCGCAGAACCTTTTAATTTTTTTTATTCAGAAATGCAACATCGACACCGATACTTGCTTTTTTTTTTCGTAACTTCTCCAAAAAATGACCCAATTTGATATTCCAATACATTATTTTAATATTTCTCAAGTTATTCAGAAAAACTTACAGGTAACTCCCAAAAAAGCCGCATTAGAACAGCACATTTGCTCAAGAAGGCAAACAACTGGACATTTTTCAGAAAAATGTGGGACAGCATTTAGATTCTATAAAACTTCGAGGGTCTTTTGAAGGCGTGAGAATGGAATAAATAATAAAATAAAACAAGTGGCTGCAGAGACTACCTAGCCGTAACCGGTCTTCTGTACACTTTGGCCACTTTTGATAATATTGAGGCGCGCACCTCTATCACTTACTGGGACAGCGATCTCTATTATAATTATAATCTAAAAACACAATTGCCGGTTAAAAATGTGATAGCTTTTAGGCCTAGTTTTAGATTTTAGGCGTACTTGTCAGCTTTTAGGCCAAATTTTTAGCTGCCACTTAAATTTAATAAGTAGCAGCTAACGGAGAATTAGGTTCGAGAGTAGGCTTATGCATTCATGCAACATGGTGCGGAGATTTGGCATTGCCGCGGCAACGTGATTTAAGGCCTAATTTTCTGCTTTTATGCCTAATTTTTTAGCTGCCGTTTTAATTTCGTAAGTAGGTGCTAAAGGAGAATTTGGTTCGAGAGTAGGCCTATTCATCCACGCAACACGGTGTCGACATTACTAAAATGACGCTACTGTGTGTCGTTTACAAAATTCTTTTGTTTTTACGGTTACATGATTTCCTGTAATGGTTAAATGCGACGATCAAATGTTATTATTTCATTGAGTTACGTCCAGAATGCCTATTAGCTGTTTTAACTTGCCGTGTTATTTAACTGATTTTTGGATGAAAAGACAAATGTTGAAAACAGATTGTCAATCATCTGTTCCGTTCTAGAGTAGAAAAGTGACAGACAGACAAAGTCGTTGTTAGAGTCGTCTCAGCCGCTTTCAGAAGACTGAACTGAAAACTGTACAGAAGACTGCGCAGAAGACTAAAAAAAAAGTCTATCCGCACCAAGGCTCGAGAAATAATTTTTTTAACGACCTAATATTCACTTATTTATTGTACTGAAACAAAAGTGATATAATATCAAAAAAATAAAGCTGGTGAAAGGGTAACCCATTAAAGAATGGTTTAGCCTTTCGAAGAAGTGATATCAACCGACCAAAAAATTTTCAAAATTAATTCCACTAGTTAATATTTCAGACGATACAGGAAAAACTTAATCTTTGTAGCAATGGTCAAGTTTTTCATTTAACTTTTGAACTAATAACCAGTGAAGACTAAAAGCAAAGGGAACGATCAAGTTTTCGCCATAGAAAGTAGTGATATCATAGCCAAAATGACTGCCACCAAGTTTGTGGTCGGAACCGTGATCACCTAAGCTATAATTATTTAAAGCTGATGTTTCCTAATTAAATAGATTTTCTTTAATTAAAGTTTTGAATTACAGCAATCTTCAAGACAGTGACACTCTTATTCCAATTAAAGGATTTACCTCCCAGCGCCAATTTTTTCGATCCTCCACATCTAGGACGGTCCCACAGGTCTATTTACTTACCGTTACGGCCCCTACGCACACAGTGACCAAGCCGCGCGACCTGAGAGATTTTCTGTTGAATATTGGGAAACTTTATTTACGTTCTAGAACGTATATGATCTTTTGCGCACCTACAATGAACTGGAAGTTTTATCTGTGTGTTCGCAGTACTAATTTTAATAGTTTGCTAGTAAGTACTATTAGATCAAACATCTAAAAGACTAATGCAGTAAAATTAAAATTAATTATTCCAATAGATCGTCGAAGCAAAATTATAAGACACTAGCCTAGAAAATTATAAATTGTGATTTTAAAATACAAGAATCATTCCGGTTTTTGACGAACAATTAATGCGTTCACGCTGGCTTGTCTATTAGGCGCAATGCCAACTGAGACAGTAATAGCTGCGTTCTTCTCTGCGAGGAACGATGCTACTGTCTGAGTTGACCTTGGCTATGGTAAATACGCGAATGTGATCGGCGCGTGGCTGTTATAAGGCAGGCGGAAGGTTATAAGGCAGGCCGGATGTTGTTTTAAAGTTTCATTAAACAAGAACAAGTAAAACATAATTGAAGTGAAAAGTTATTCAGACTTAAATTGCATTCATAAGTAATCCTAGTTCACTTTCAGCACTTCGAACATTCGTCGACACAGTGCGAAAATTACAGCCAACTTGTTCAGTGACCATTTCGGCTGAGTTGCAGTATTAAATTTCGTTTGGCTCCGTTAGTTGTCTGGCACCAGCAGTTCGTGGTGTGTCAAACTATAGCTTACGTCGAACGTTGGTAGATAGAACACTTGTAGTTTACTCCTTTTAAACATTGTTGGCATATTGCTAATTTTGATACAGATTGTTCTTTGCTATCGCTATTTCTTGGAACAATGGAAATGCTCGTCCTCTTTACAGCAGCAGGCTGGAGCAGCACATCTATTGTTGTGTTTATCCATTTACTTTTGAGCGGTACTGTACAAGAACCGTATTACAACTGTTTGCAACAATGGCTCCGAGGATACGGCTTGTAGCTCCTCAGATGCAACTATAATACACCTCCGCCTTACCTTCGTGGTTATTGTTGCATCCCTCGAAGGCACAAATGCCTTATCCTTATCATCATTGTTGCAAAGAGCGATAATCTAGACACACACTAGTGTGTCGCGCCAAGTAAGGCAACAAACATCACAACAAACATCACATCAATTCAATTGTTGAGGTTGTAAACCATTGTAGCGCGGCGCCATAGTGCCAGTGTTTTATATATTGAAGCATAGTTGGGCACATTTCAGGTACTTGGGGAAAAATAATAATGCGATACAAAAGCTTAAATTGTGTTGAAATCGAGAGCAATAACCCACCTAACAAAAATTAACTCGTGTTTGAATGCCAGCTATGCTGCTTTCAATGCAAAATCTGCCCCTTAATAACGTTGAAAATGTCTTACTACCTAGCTAGCTAGCTAGATAGTCCGCTCATCCCCATGTTAAATCCCATAGGGTGATTATTCATCGATTCCGAGATAACGGGAAGGCTTCCAGCTATGAAACTGGACGAATGGGTGCAGTACAATACGAACTGGGTATCTTTTATGGTTTGGAGCCTGGGGAAGTAACAGGGAGGGCGTGGGAGGGCGCGTAAGTACGAAAATATTGTCACAACCATTGTTAGTATTGTCGGCATCGTCTCTCATTGGACGGCCAAAGTTCCAACAATGACAACGTGTGCCTAGGCACACACTAGTGTATCACGATAAATCTAAACAACGTTACAAAGAAATTGTATTCACGTCCAATTCACGAAAAATAAACTAAGTGTAAAAACAAAGCAACATAAACAAAGCCACAAACTGGTAAGGAGGCCACCAAGTTGAGAGTGGTTCGGACCTTCAAAAGAGTGATATCAACACACCAAAACTAACTAAATACAACAAATTACAAAAAAATTAAAACCAACCCAAAAGCCAATAAAGAGGTGACTTAAGTTGAGAATGGTTCGGCCTATAGGCAAAAGGTAGTAGGAAATTGTTGAAAACCAATTTCTTGTTGACGTGGCACTTTATTACTCATCTGCACGGTAGTGGAGTTGAGTCAATACACAATTAAAAAAAAAAAGGAGTGATATCATATCAAAAACCAAAACTGGTAAAATGCGCCACTAAGTTCCAAATGGTTTGGCCCTTCAAAGGAGTGATATCAACACACCAAAACATTCGCTAACTTAATCGCATTGAATAATACTTTGGATGTTAAATGAAAACCTGAACATTGCTACCGAAAGTAGCAATGTTCTAGTTTTCCTTTCACCTTCGAATTATTAGTTGGCGAATGTTTTGGTGTGTTGATATCACTCCTTTGAAGGGCCGAACCATTCGGAACTTGGCGGCCCCTTTTACCAGTTTTGGTTTTTGATATGATAAACTATACTAGTATCATGTCCCTGAATGAACCAGGAAATTAAGTGAGCCACATTCCGAGACTGTGTCGGAGCTGTGTCCGGGTTTGGAGTTACGTGAGGAGACTGTTTACCGGAAGTGACACGTACATTCACATCGGGTAGTAGTTCTACTTTCTCATCGAATATTATTTATTACATTTGTAAGAAATGTACGTGAAAAATTTGGAACTTACTGACTAACCCGTTTAGAAGTTATGCATTAAGTGAAGAAATCGTACCGGAACTGCCATTCACCATCAGTTCTGGTAGAGCAACAACAAAACGTCATTTAATATTAATTAACGTAAATAGTCTCTAGAATATGCCTGCAAATTTGTAGACCTGTCGGTTAAATGGTTTAGGAGTTACGTGATAAAGACCATTTACCGGAAATGAGCTGTATATTCACTTCCTGTTGAATTTTCGACATTTTCTCATGGAACGTTTTTTTTCATAAATGATGTGTAAAACTACTCTAGTAAGTTTCAGCATATTGTATTGATCGGTTTATTAATGGTCGTGAAAAGTGCTTCCCTGTATTAGATTTGTTATTATTTACTTATTTTGGTATATGTATAAGGCCTGCTCCAGCCCAATGTATGTTCAGCTTGTGTGGAGCAGCCCAATTCTTATTGCCCAACTTAGCCACACAAGAAAATTCATGCTTTTGTCCGCCAAGTACTAATTCTATGGAATTTTGTCTCTAAGCTACCTCACTAGTAAAAACGTCGGCAGTTTCGGATAACAACGCGTTTTGGCGTCAAGACTAAACATCTAAAACTAAACGATAAACTTGTGACGGAAAAATCCAGATCCAAGCAACATCATATTACACCCAGTTATAAAGTTGCTTTACTTTGTGAAATAAAACCGTAAATAACCAGTACAAAAGAGTGGTAATTTGTTTCCAATTCTTCGTACTGTATAATATTACGGTCCATATCATTTAACGAGTCACCATTCTTGGCTGAAATTAAAGAGACATGTGTTGTAAAAAGAGAAATGGTCCACGACCCTCAAATCTGACTGGCGACTCAACACTTAAACGAGTAAATTTTATAACAGTGTTGAGTTCGGAATTTTCGACCACGGGTTAATCGTCTAGGCTTTTGGCCGTGACGGACGGCACTGTTTTGCGAAACTGTCACTTCTTTTTTAAAAAAGAAAAATGAAACTTTATGTATAGGCATTTTATTTTTTTTTACAGCTGAAACGGCTGAGAAGACTATATAAGCAACGACTTTGTCTGTCGCATTTTTAAGTGGTATTCAAGTGTACTTTAAAATACATGGCGGTTTAAAACATCGTTGCTTCCTTGTAACGTTGCTAAATGAATACAGAGACTCAAAGGAATGTCTACTCAAGTTTCTAATCCCTGTCATTCCGTGTGACCCTAGGGGTAAGCAACATAACACGTCACACAAGATCACATTCATCGTCAACAACCAAAACACCCGAAAAGACCCAGAGCCAATCACTTTTTCCTTTTGCAGCCTGGCCTCTTGCCAACCATTGCGTCTCAAATGTGCAATCTCAAACCAAACCTAACCAGTTTAAAGCCCTTAGCCAACAGCTATTGCAGCTCTTTCTACGAATATTTCTCGTAAATCAATTCTGGTTATAGGCAAAGGTTGCGCCATGAGAATGTAAGGCAATCAGCTAAAGTGGCCATTACAAGTCCCAAATATCTAAAGTATTAGCACAATCCACTTGTGCTAATAATAAAAGGGGAGGGGCAGTAAAGTTGGGTAAGGGAAATGCAACCACAGCCCTGCAGCTCGTATCTAGCTAGCTTCCCCTGGATCCAGTCTAAATAGCACACTACACAGGACAGTTACAACCATGTAGCCCACAGCTACATCCTTGTAGCTAAGGGAAAACAAAAAAAAACCTTGTTTAACGGGAGTTAAACAACGAAATCGACCATGACTGCAGGCGGTTTTTATTTTTATTTTTTATTTTGTTTCGCTCCGTCTGTTAATAGCGGAACAAAGAGTATGATGTGCAAATAACGCCAAACTAAGCAACATTAAAGGCTAATGCTGTTGTGCTATGCGTAATATTGAAAATGGCTTTATACCATAGAACTTCTTAACTGAATCACACGAATGAAAAGATATTCATTGATATCTACAGTACATTCGTCATCTGGACGACGACATCATAATCATCATCGCACAACGCTGCACGACGGCCAAATTTTGTAAGTGGATGAGCCACAGAAGCAGAACTTCTGCCACTGTATGTGACACCAATTGTAGGAAAAAAAAACTGAATCTGTTTTTAATCGTATAGTTACCCACATGTTTATTAGTTTTTATTGAATAACTTTTCAGGGCTTTACACTATTGATCTGGATGTTCCTTCAACAGAAAGATCTCGTCGAAGCGATTAAAATGGTGCATTGGAATGTCAAAATCGGTCAAAAATTGACGAAATGGCAGAAAATTTGGTCAACATTTCTTCGCAGCGGCCTTCCACTGTCCGATGAACTAATAAAAATGCGTTACGCGCTAGGGTTTAGTGACGCGCGTGCTCCCGTCAAACAAGAAATTTTTTTCCCTAATAGGCTTTCTCGCCGAAACTCAACGAAATAATAACATTTGATTGTCTTAAAGTCTTAACCACTACAGGAAGTGAAGCAACCGTAGAAAAAAAATCGTTAATGACACAGAGTAGCTTCATTAAAAAACATCAATACCGTGGGTTGCATGAATGAATAGGCCTATTTTCGAACTCAACTCTCTGTTAGCTGCTACTTACGAAATTAAAATTAAGGGCCAAACTTCTTAATTGGAGTGGAATCAACCCATACGGTACTACCCAACCCTTCCATTGTAGAATTGTGAATATGGGAAGAAAGTTAGATGGAACTTTACGCGATGTATAAACACAACAGTATCGAATAGTTACTTCTCCAGAGTGATGACATCACAGGATGCCAGCTTGCGTAACTGCTAGTTTGAGCCTAGTGTGAAGCGTTGTTTGTTACTGCTTGAATTTATACACGTGCCCTACAATCAAAAAGGTTTGAAGGTCAAAATTTTATTAAATTATTTCTAACAAGGAATTAAGACATAATAGGTTGATAATAAAATTTCACTTACTCTATAAGTGTCTTTTTGTTATTTGTTACGATTTAGCATGTTGGATTATCTTAACCAGTTAACAAAAGGAAAGGACGCCTACGACCCAGAACTGCCTCCGTCTCATGTATACCATTCTCCTGAAGAAGAAATCCAGTTACCACTACGTGGCAATGCAACTGTTGGTAAGAAATTTTCTCCAATCAAAGTGAATGAATGAAGAACAAGCATGATGACGTTACATGAACTATTTACTTGAATCCTCCCTTCTGATGTAGGGAATCCAGCACGAGCATGGCATGTCAAAATAGAATCCTTAGTTGGTCGGGTTCGTGAGTTGAATTTGAGTCCTTTTCACACATAAAAGTGCACCACTAGGAACCTGAGTTAAAGCTTCTAGACAGCTGAGTGATATGCCTGGTTTTTGCTGTTTTCTCTATACATTGCAATGGAGGATTTCAACAGTTGTGTAACTACTAGCTTCATCTTAACGTTCATGATCCAACTATAGGCGTAAAAGGTTAAAAAAAAATTAACAACTCAAGAATTCTGTCGTAATTGCTGAATGTTTCGACAGGCTTCTGGTGACCTTTAACATACTGAGGTTACCTAGAATAATGATTATTTTAATAATAATGAACGCTTATGTAGCTATACAACTGTTTTGTGAGGATATATTAAAAATCTAAGAAAGCAAGAAAAGAAATCTGCGCTATAATTGGGATGTCAGGTTCATGTACTCACTAACCGCTCTACCTACGGACGTCTGAGTGATACTGTAAAAGCAAACCCAATTTAGTTTATCGCTTATGCTAAAATCGTATTTTTAATTATTCCTGCATGAAAGTTCCAGTTACCGAATTCACCCGTAAACGTGGGCACCCTCTAAAATTGCTAGTACATGTTTCCATAGAACAACTTTTGTATGCATTTTATTTTAACAAAAGTTATGCGAAACAACTTGTATGGTGAACTTGTTACGGCTTCATCTTTGCTATCCTTCAATATGACGTTGCCAGCGTCAATCTTGCCATTAATTTCTTATACAGCTATCCTTTTTTCGTGCTCTTTATAATCTTTACACTCCCTTTAATGTATCAGACCAAAATGTACAATTTTCTGAACGGTGCATATGTTTTTGGACTTTACAACTCAGGGCGGGCATTGCCGTTAAGACGACAGAAGAAGATATTCAAAAAAATTTTGAATTGTTTCACTCTTGAATTTTAAATTTCCATCTCGTGTTGGTCCTGACTGGAAAAAAATCTCGTTTCATCTGGAGTATTTGTTACTCGAATTTCTTGCCCTTCCTTAAATTTCTTTCCTTGCAGTGGTGCCATGAAAGTTGGGGAATGCCCGCAACCAATGATATTATAAGTTTTAGGTTCGTTTTGTAAGCGGCTGGCCGTAACAAACCACTAACCACAACCACAAGTTGATAGCCTACTTTCAGACTGAATGACGAACATTTAGTTTTTAAAGATGAATATGATTGGTGGAGCAGAGTGAGTGAAGCAGACGGGCAGACAATTTCGGACAACAAATTAAAAAAAAAGCCAATTTCAAAAGGTTGGTTGGTTGTTTGGTTGTACTTTTATAATATAGATGGAGCCCAAACCAAAGGCCGGATTGGAATGAAATTTTCTGCGTTGCTTGAAAACCTTAAAAGTATTGTTCAGCTGGACTTTGCTGTAAATCGAACAATTACTGCGGAAGAACAAAAAAAAGTAGAAAAAGGGGGTAAGAGAGAGAAAAGAGGGAAACGGAATATCCTTAACGTGTTCATTTCGTGCTCTAGTTCCCAAGCCTTTCTCGCTGGTTTGGAGGGGCGGCCCCACTTTGGCCCTTCCACACTCTGTACAGGCTGTGACTTTGAGAGTCGCGAAGTGTAGTCTGATTTCGAGGAAGTGTTTGTGGTGAGTGTTGTTGGTTTTTGTTGGTTTTTCCCAGGTTAGCGTCCCACCATAGGAGTTTGTTGAAAAAGTTAGAAAGGAAAAAGAGATTGAGCTCTGATGATGGCTAGTCACGTTAACCCTAGGTATTTCTTGGAGGGTTATCTGTGCACAAACCAAACTTTATCAGACAGAGCTAAAGTGTGAATTAATATTGCTGGTAGGAGGGACCCTTGTATTTTGACACTCAGCATTAACCAGTGGCTGAGTAGTGGTCACTCCCAGACTGATGTTTCCAGTCCTCCGATGGGAGTTTTTTCTGGTCGATCTGACTGGCTTCTTTCCAGGCTTGAGGGCCTAAAACAGTATTTGGGCTTGATGCCGATTGATGTTAAAATTAATTGATTCTTGGCTCTGTTAAGAAGCCAACCCCTCTCCCTGAACAAAAAAAAATTGTGTGGCATATTAGAAGGATGGGCTGAAAACTTCCACTAATAATAGGGAATAATTCTCAGAAACCGTCAAAAAGCTTTGCCATAAGAATTCTAACACAGATTACGGAAACTCGAATCTCGTAGTTGGACTGTGGGACTACATGCATTTAAAGTTTGATGTGGCATACACACCGAACTTGTAAAAGCGAGTGTAGAGTTTCCCATGAACACCCTGCCACTGTCCTTCGAAAAAGGGAGCTGTAAATTAAAACTGATCACAAATTTGATTATGACCAGCAATGGAATTCTTGAACTGCTCTCTGCATATTTATGTGGATATAGAAAACCTATTGATTGTTCCTATAAATGCCAATGCACAGTATGGAATCCGGGGTGTCGACCATCCTGTGAGCACTAGTAGTGGCACGGATTTGCTCTCATTGCCGTATTGCAGCCTGGACTTCAATATTATACGACAGGTTGTCTTAGGCAACATGGGGCAAGACCATCTGCCATCCATCTCAGACCAAAACAGCCGTTCTGAAACCAGAAACATTGCTTATTTAGAAAAATGCAGTCGATATTACTAACCGAATCAGTGATCTTTGTGAACAAGAGGTTTATATATGACAAATAGTGCTCCAGGGATGTCCAGGACCCCAGCAACCACTGGCGTACTGGTGGCAATGACAGGGACTGTGGAGTAGGTGCGGAAACATTGTTTGGTCCGACTGTTATTGTTGGTGATTCACATGTCAAGGACCTCATGGATAGCATACACCATTCTACTAAAACTTGGACCGTGCCAGGACTGATAACAAGAGTGCCGTCAAACCCGGAAAGATCTGATCAGAGTCTTCATTAATAATTGTGTATGCTGGTTCCAATACTCTACCAATCTACACTCCGAACCAAATTGTGTGTCATGTCTCAAACTTAACTACTTACGATCTGAACTACTTATGCTGCATTATAAATTACTCACGACACGAGAACGAGTAAAATATCACAAGGGACAGATTCAGCAAGGCGACAGGCCTAAAACCTAATTATCACATTTTTCTCAATGATTGATGGATAATAATTATTATACAGAATTTCAAATGTTTTTTTTTTTTTGTTTTTTTTTGTATTTTTTAAATTGTTGCTGCAATGGTAGAGTATGCGATATGCGGTATGCTTTTATTTCATAATTCTCTCTTTACTAATAACAGAATTGGAGCCATGGGTGAAGCTAGTGCTGCATCCGGTCTTCGTCGCCAGCATGTCAATGAAACACATGGTAAGCATTTACGTTCTATACTTTGATTCGATTAAAATTAAAGACTGACTTCACCTATTCCGAGACACAGTTCATTAAATGTCTTAAATTTTCGACACAAAATTTCGACGAATGCTTGAATATTATCCTTGCTCAGAAGCATACATTACTTTTATAACATTTCAATTGTAATTTAAAAGTAACATGACAGTTTTGTAGCAAAAAAAAATGCCAAAGATGGTCAAAACAATAAATAGGACTGCCATTTTGGAGACAGAAGATAAATAAATAAATAAAATAAAAATATTAGTTGCGAAGCAACAGGTCTGGCAAGGATCGGATACGATCACTAAAAGTCAACCTAAAAGTGGGAGGTGGAGGATGCCAACAATAGAAAGTAAATGGCACAACAATTTTTAAAATGGGGTATAAAGGGATGGCGGGGAGAACTGACCAAGCTAAAAGATATACAAAGATAAAACATCAATAAAATAAATAAAAATTTTAAAATTAAAAATAATGTCAATACAGGACAGAAGTCCGTTGTCATACAAAAATAAAAATACAATAAAATAAAAATAAAAATAAAAATTAAAAAAATTAAAAAAATGTCAATACTGAACAGAAGTCCGTCGTTATACAAGATCAAATAACAAAAAAGTAACAGATTAAAACCGACTTATGCAACCGTCAGAAATCTGGACAGATTCAATGTATGTAGTTTTGCTTTAAAGGAGTTCAGGGTTGGCAACATCACCAACTCGCCAGGAAGACTGTTCCACACTTTTACAACACGGTTAGCAAAAAAAATATTTACGGCAGTTTGTGTGCGAAGACCTCAAAACCAGTTTAAGTGGATGCCCTCGAGTCCGATAATCCCTATGCAGTTCGAAGGATTTTGAATAATCAAAAGCGACATGGCCATGCAACAAAGAGTAAGTCAGATTAAGGTCGGCCTTGAGACGACGTAACTCAAGAGTGTCCAAGTTTAGAAGTTTGAGCCGATCTTCGTAGGATTTAAATTTAAATCCATGCAGTGAATTTGTAAAGTGCCTTTGGACCGCTTCAATGTGGTTAATATCCCGGACCAGGTATGGGGACCAGACAGGGCTCGCATACTCAAGAATGGGCCGAACGTAAACTTTAAATGCACGTACCAAGGTGGTTACATCAACAGAAGTAAATAGCTTTTTAATCCAAGAGACTCGCTGGTTGGCTGCTTTAACAATATGATTGCAATGGAATTCAGCCTTCAAATTGGAAGTGAACCATACGCCAAGGTTTTTAACAATCACAGTGCGTGGTAAATTCGATCCAGGCAGCAGAGAAATAACAAAGTTAAAATTGGATTTACCAGTAGGAAAAGTACTACATTTGTTGGGTGCTAAAGGCAGCTGCCACAATAAAGAACTGTCTGATAGTTCAGTAGTGGCAGTTGATAAGGCTTTGTGGATGGCGTCATCGACTACTTGCGCATGCAGCTCCACATCATCAGCAAATTTGTTTAAAACAGTGCTTGAAGACTTGACTGTTAAATCATTTATAAAAATGACAAAGAGTAGCGGTCCCAGAACACTACCCTGCAGCACTCCACTCAACACTTTCCTGACATCAGAGTGCTTATCACCCACAAGAACACACTGGGAGCGTTCAGACAAAAAATCAGTCAGCCAGTTGAGCAACTTGTTCCGAAACCAACGTATTCTAATTTAGCTAATAATTTACTGTGGACCACAGAATCAAATATTACTGTGGACCACAGAGATATATCGAAATATGCTAGACTTTGCTGTGACTTTACCAGTTATGATTGGCTGGATAAGTTTACATGCATGTAAACTTGCTATGTGGTTCTCGCAACCTCAATCCGACACATCAGTAGATATGCCTGTATTTAGAAAGTTTCCATTACGATTATCTTTGGGAACTGGGAGTAATGCGATGAACGAGTGGATATGTGGTCAAGTGCGACAGGGATCACCGTTATGCTACTTTATAAGAGATAGCGTTTGACAATGGATACAGTGTCGGTGGAGTGTGTATAGTAGGCTAGCGCCAAAGGTGGATGTACATTTAGGCTGGCTGACTGGGCCTAGTAACGCGTAAGTCGAGTCGAGTTGCTCTCGTCCTTTACACTCCCAATGTGAATATCTACTCTACTCAACTGTGCGAGCGCCCTTGACTCGCTACTTGTATGCCAGTTGACTATCCACAAGTTTAATATTTTGATGCGAGTCTGTAGGCGAGTTACGTGTACAAGATAGCAGCACCCCACCTTGCGGTAAAGTGCAGCAGCTACAAAGTCAAAATTTGTATGGACTTGCATTGACAGTACTCTAGACGAGTAAGAAAGTAGTGTAAACAGCAACTCGCATGCGAGTACATTCGCGCCAGTTATACACCCCAGTGCTCGGCCCAGTCAACTAGCCTAACGTACATCCACCTTAAGGCTAGTTGACTGTTAGCGAGTGTACTCACATGCGAGCTGCTGTTTACACTAGTTTTTTACTCGCTCAGAGTAGTTACATGCAAGTCCATACACATGTCGACGTTATTGCTTTCCCACTTTGCCGTATGCCGTAGTGCTGCCATCTTACTAACTTAACTGGTCTGCTAACTCGCATTAAAATATGTCAAGTGCACTCGCACGGCCGAGTAGAGTACAGATTTACACTGGAAGAGTAAAGGGCGAGTAGCAACTCAGCTCGACTCTCACATTACTCGGCCCAGTCATCTAGCCTAATGTACATCCGCCTTTTAAAGCAACAATCAGAGATTGGGCGTGCCTGATAATTGTTTTTAGCTACGGCCCTCACCACAGTAAGTTGCTGTGGAGCTTGTTGTACTCCTAGTTTTGTATACTTTTTCAGAATTATATGCGTAAATGTCCACAGGTTGTGATCTGTCTGTGTGCCTCGGCTATCGTTCAGCCTCAAGTGCCAAGGCGGGAACTTTGCGCTTTGTATTTTGATCGGCTGGCTAAAAATTTTACGATAGATTTCGAAACTACCTTTAGCGCAACACTCAATTCGTCGGATGGACATGACGAACATATTTGTACAGTCTGGTAAATTTTTTCTAATGCGAGGAGAAAAAAAGTCAGAGACTGGGCGTCCTGATAGTTGTTTTTAGCTCCGACCCTCACCACAGCAAGTTGGTGTGGTGTTTGTTGTGCAGCTTTGTATAACTTTTCAGAATTATTCTGACTAAATGTCTATAGGTTACGATCGGTCTTGAAAAAAAAACAACTTATGTCTGAGTCAAGTCATTCTATTGTAGTTTCTGAAGGCCCGTTTCTGAAGTCGGTAAGAAAGGCAACCCATCTCACCAAGGTAAATTGTCCTGCATCCTGTGTATAGCAGAAATTAGACAACATTTCTCAGGTGAAGAATATATTTCGGAAATTATGGATATGGACGTTATTTATGGTGTTGAGGCAATGGAACAGATAGGGGCACTTACTACCCAACAGCCTTTCTTGGTGATACTTTTCAATAGGGGTTTAAAATTGACTGGATCATATGAATCAATGCATAAAAAAAAAAGAAAGAGGAAGAGTAGGAGTTTAAGGCTGCATCCAATAAATATCCCAAAAATGAGTGAAACAAGAAAACAAAATGTAAACCTTAATTTCACGTATGTTGGCATCGGCCGATTTCTGATGTTTGGCTACAGCATCGGCGGTTGCAGCATCACAGATATGAAGTGGAAAAATGATTGCTACACACGATGAACTAAACGACGCTATCGTTTTAGGGTTTACCAGTTAAACAGTATTAAAATCAAAAGGACACACGAATTACGGACCATAAGTTCAGGTTTACCTTTCTACCTTTCTTTCTCACTCTGGCAAGCCAAGGTAGTCAGAAATAAACCAAATTGTTATTTCCGAAAAAAAATCATAAATTTGAGTACTGTAGCAGAAGAATACCTATCATCGCAGATAAGAATGCAGAATATTTTTGTATTGAAATGGACCCTAGGACGGTCAGAAAACAGTTCCCGAAAACAACAACGATGTTTAATTTTTTTTATATTTAGCATGTAATAATATATGAAGGGTTACACAAGTTACGTTATTGTGCTGATGGATTCTGGTCCACAGAAATATATTCCCCTCTGATGTTACAAAAGGATTGGCTTCACTTTGTAACTCAACAGGTGCCCGATTTCAGTCCTCGCTTTGTATATCTAACAGGGAATTGGTTTTAAACAGCTGGCAGGCAATTCGATCTACCTTTAATCTCGCCTGCAAGGTCGAAGAAATGTATTCGGATTACCCGTTCTCTTGACAAAAATCCCAAACACGCTGGGAAGTATTGAACTCCCCACCCCTACAAAAAGTTTTACTACGGAAAGTCGGATTAAAAATGCCTCCTCAGTATTACTGCCTCCAGATGCCACACCAAGCGTTGCTGTATATTCACAACTTCAGAAGCCGTAGTAGAATCTTGAACCGCACATCTAGTTACCCATAAAACAGGGTTCTTTTCGCTGTGTTGGCTTGGTCACCTTAAAATCCAGAATATCCCATTACACGTCCTGTGTTGAAAACGACTCGCCGAAGACCTAGCTGTCCATGTACTATTAATCCCCCCCTTCCCGCTTCAAAATGGCTACTGCATAATATTTTGACCAGCCAGTAATTACTAAAGCGTTTTATTGATTTGAAAGTACTCTGTGGCATTAACGGGTTATTGTTCATGAATATTTGTATATGTTCTTATTTTATCACCTTACAATTACTTGTCAAGTACTGCACTGAAAATTCAAGACATTGTGCATAAACCGCATAAAACTTAACACATTATTTTTAGCGATTCATTTACAACCTCATATTTTATCTCTTGAATTTACTCTGAGTTAATTCATTTCTACATAAACGCCAGTCTGAAATACAAAATGTGTTACACACTGATCCCTTTCTTTAAGTTGCTAAATTCATGATTTTTAATGGGAGCATCATTTATAGATTAATATGCAAATGAAAGAAAACTTTCATCTTCCCATTATTCTGCACCAGGGAGGCATTGAGAAAGGATCTAGAAACTTGCTTACGAGTTCAATTTCTGCCAAAAGAGAATTGACCTCAGATGACTTTTTGCTGGGATTTCGTGAAGTATATGCCATCTGAAAGCATGAAGAAACATCACGTCTCATCGCAACTACAATTAGAATATATGAGTCAAGAATCACACCAAAAACTTACAATCCACTCATTATTCAATGCAAGTCTTGACTTCTCCAGTCCCAACGAACAAACAGTTTTGAGAGTTAAAGTTATTGCCTGTTTGGTACCACGTTTTTGTAAAAATAAATTATATTTTATATTTTAGTGATAAAAAAAACCGCAATGGAAACTGTCATGGAAGATAAAATTATAAGCAGCAATAAAATTAACTTATTTATCTCCAATATTAACTGCCGATTTTGTTTCTTCACTTCATGTTTATTCACCCGTATTTTTGGGTCCCATGTCTCCTTGGTCCAGATACCTTGCAAACTTTGAAACCCCTCCTCTTACTTCCCATACTACTTCCTGCACTGGGACTTCTGTCTTTTTTTCGCGTTTACAGTATAGTGTTTAGCCAATTTTATAAAGGAACCAAAAAATTCAGTCTTTTGCAATAACTGTGGTCTGTAAAGCAAGTATACCTCTCTCCTTAGTTAAACCACTACTTTATTTCCAAATTTAATTTTAGTTTCCATAAACAGATTATTTTGTGGAGCTTGAGAAAATCGGTAAAAGTATGCTGCTCCTGGACCCAGTGAGGACTCCACAAGTTCATCAAAGCACAACAAATTTTAATTTTCAAAAGTTATGTAACTTTCTTGCTCACAAAACGCTCGAGATACATGATAAAAACACGCAATTACACAAACGCGGCCTGACATGCCGCCATCTTGGAGATTAACCAAGATCTCGAAGATGGCGGCA
>JAHWFP010174722.1:59768-81647 GCA_023313725.1 Lithobius niger
TGCCGCCATCTTCGAGATCTTGGTTAATCTCCAAGATGGCGGCATGTCAGGCCGCGTTTGTGAAATTGCGTGTTTTTTTATCATGTATCTCGAGCGTTTTGTGAGCAAGAAAGTTACATAACTTTCGAAAATTAAAATTTGTTGTGCTTGATGAACTTGTGGAGTCCTCACTGCGTCCAGGAGCAGCCTACTTTTACCGATTAATTTTAGTTGTTAAGGAAAGGGATTTGGCTACAACCTTGGAACTATTTGCTAGTATGAATAACATTTACAAGTAAAATTTGCGAGTAAAATTTTAGCTTTGTGCATGTTGGAGGCAGTCTTATAGAACATACGTAAACTAAAACCAAAAAAAACATTTTGAATATAACAAAGATATAACATTATTACGAAGATAACATTTAACAAGGTTGACAATCTCACAAGAAGGTACAAACACTCCCAAATTAGGGGCACACCAAATACAACTGTAATATTTCCTTTGGGAAATCATCCTAGTGTATATTTAGAATGAGAGACATGGGGTGGGGGGAAGAATTGAAGCACCAACCTCAGTCACAGTGCAGTGGTCCGGGTTGCATAGTTTGTTTCGTAAACAGTTCAGCAAAACTCGCTACATAGCTCTCCATGCAGCCCCACAGAGTACAGGAAAACCCGTTTAATCCGACTTAAGTCACCTAACCCAACCCGACCCAACCTAACGTAATCGAACTACAATAACAACAGATCAGCAAAAAGTCAATTTAAACATAAAGTCAATTTACACATAAAGTCAATTTACACATAATCACCACTAGTGGATGCTAAGTAACAAAGTTTTCTAGCGAGATCCGGCCCACCCATCTGAACTGTTTACGAAAAAAAAAATCCGTCCGGGTTGCGACTGCACCACGCATGACAGATGTTAACCACACCGCAAATCTAGACCTTATCGTATATCTGTATTTCCTGCAAAAATAACCCTGGACAGGCGGACAAAATCATTGCCCAATTGACATGCACACTACATCTCGTGGAAGGTGGAAACGATCTTGTTGATTGTCACCACCAAGATGGTGACAATCAACAAGATTTTATTTCAGGGTTTAACCTCCTGCCGTTTATGTGCTGTTTTTTTTTAAAGTCTTATGAGGTCCACTGGGCTGTGCTTTGGTCACTTTAATCATTTTCAGCCTCGTAGTTTGCTTGCATTTCATCTTTGTTACTAATTTCGTTCGTTCATATCCGACAAGTACAAGCTGCGAGTCAAGGAACCGTTAAGCGCGTAAATCAATAACGTTTGAGGTTCAGGGCTTCGAGTTACAGACTTCATTGTTCTGTATTGTTTTACACATGGTTCGTAGGCAACATATAACAATGCCATTCCACCGCTGCTGCTGTTAACCAGACACACCAGTTAAGCGAAAATAACAATGAAAAGTATTTGGATGTAAAACTGTCCGGATAAATTAATACAGATGCAAACCTATTTACGTTGCCTTTTGGACCTTATATGTCCGACTGCTTGAGCGATGAATCGAACCCATGACCTATGAAACCAAAGGCCGCAGTCTTACCGCTAACCCACTGTCAGTATGGTTCAGGGGTAGGACTTCGGCCTATGGTTTCAAAGGTCGTGGGTGCGATTCCCCACTCAGTCAGTCTGACATATAATTCCAAAAGCCAACGTAAATAGGTTTGCATCCGTATTTATTTAACTCATGTTGAGGCGTCGGCTTTCCTAGCACGCGCATGACTTTCTCAATAAGCTGGAGAAGTTCACCGCATCCAATATCAACTAATGCATGAACCTTAAAAGTTTTGATGGTTGACGAAATTTTTCATCTACTGTCCTAAAATATGGAGTCACAGGCTCCGGATGCGAAACTTTTCGCCTGGTGCTACGATTTATGAAAATACATGGGTAACCAGTAAAGCAAGCCACTTACCAACAAGTTACGGATAGGCAAATAATTTGGTTATCAGCTTTTATCTTTCAAATCGAATATTACAAATTTGCACTATTATTAACTAACGTGAATCTATTTTTAAACTGTAAAAATGTCGTATTGCTTCCAGTAGACTTACCTCACCACTAACTACTAATTTCTGTTTTTATAGGAGTTCAAAGCAGATCTAAACATAGAGATTACATGGGAGGATGGTCGTCTGCAGACACCGAGCACTAGTGTGGCTGCTGATATGCCCGAGGTCATCAACATAGCGGAACATTTCTTATCTGCTTATCTGTCCAGGAGTGCTTTGGTAGTAGACATCTGGAGACCAGCCCTCAAGTGGGCAAACTGTAAAGGAGATCAGAGTGGTCTTATAGGTGAAAAGCAGAAATACCAGTTAAAATTAAAACCTTGGATGCAGCGCTTTTCTTTCTTTAATAAGTAAGTACCATTTTGTATAATAAAAAGCAGCAGTTTGCATGCCACGCGAGCAGGAGCATTAAATTTGTTTTTGAGCCGGTGACTCTAAAATAGGTTGATCAGGGACCCGGTAACTCGGACGGAACGAGTGAACCGGGATGACCCGGTGACCCACCAAACTCAACTTGACCCGGTTACCTGTCAAACCTGATGATTCGGCCAACGTGTTTTGTCCAGGTGGCCTAGCCAGGGCTGAATTACCCGGCCCGACTTGGACTGGATTTACCCAGTGGTCTTGGGCAGGTTGGAAAACATAATTAAAAATAAAGTCCGAAAAAATCAGCTACGGTAATAAAAGGCCTCCAGCCCTGTAAGCTAACTCATTTTTAGTAATTTTCTAGTTACTTTGAAAAAGCCCCGTTAGAATTTTAACTACAATGAATGTCTTGCCTGTTTACTTAATTAAAATACGAGTGTTGTGCCCTGCCCCCACCCTCGAATGGATGACCCACTGTAACGGACATAATTATAATTTTACAATAGTAGCAGAAAACGTTGGATTTGCTTGTCTTAAATGGGATCTAGACCAATATACTCTTGCCAAATAGAATAAGTTGTGGTATAAACCCCAACCTTTACTGCTGTGCTGGATTGGAAGGCCCATTTCTAATTAATTGTGACCTGAAATTCCGGGTTACTGGGCTGACTCGAATTTCAGGGCCAGTTCGGGTCATCGGGTCACAGTGCTACACCGGGTCTGGCCCGATATTCCGGGATCTGGTGCTCAGACTCGATGACACGGTTGACCCAGTGACCGGACCCAACTGTGAGTCGTGAATGCATAATTTGGTATGGCTTCTATGAAGAGATAATTTCTTCACAAGCCTTTCTATTTCCAAAGACTATCTCGAAAGAGGAAAGCATACAGAATGTCAAGAAAAATTTAATGTAAATTTTTTTATGTTTATTTATTTTTTAATAATTTGCCGGCTACTGCTTCTGTAACATGATTCCTTCTTTTTATCGACATTTTATTTTGTACTGGCGTGTAGCGATTTAATTAATGCTTTTTTAAATATGGCTTTTATTTATTTATATTTATTTTTAATAGATTCATGAACGACACATCAAAAGCGAAATGTACATACATGTATAGAAGAATTAAAAGTGTAGCAATATGTGATTAATTTACAATACACGACAACACAATTTTCAAAACATATTGCAATCACCATAAACTGATAGTTTTGGAAAATTAAAGTAAACAATTCACTAAATAATTTAAACTTATTTATTAAAAGTTTTATTACTCCTAATGACCAGTTTATTAATTGTGATTTGAATACATTGGAATTATCCACAAATAAGTTTTTTCAATTAAGTAAACCTATACAGTATGTACGAGCAATACATAATTTTTCATAGTTTATGCGTAATCAACGGTAATTTCAATTGTAATGTATTTCGATGCTTTTGCAATTTTTTTTATCAAATATAGTAAAAATTGGAAATTCGTCTTGTTACATAATATTACAATATTACATAATATTGTACTATAACATTATTACATATTATTATATTACATTATTACATATTTATTACATAATAGGTAATATTACTTATATCAAGAATTTATAGGGTTCCCCAATCCTATAAATTCTTGCTTATATTAAAATAATTTTAAATTTTAAATTAATATTTCTAGACACACGCTAGTATGTTCGGCCAAGTTAGGCAACAATCATCACAACAAACATCACATCAGTTCAATTGTCGAGGCTGTAAACCATTGTAGCGCGACGCCATAGCGTCAGTGTCTTATATCTTGAAGCATAGTTGGGCACATTTCAGGTACTTGGGAAAAAATAATAATGCGGTACAAAAGCTTAAATTGTGTTGAAATCAAGAGCAATGACCAACCTGACAAAAATTAACTCGTGTAGGAATTCTAGCTAAGCTGCTTTCAGTGCAAAATCTGACCCTCCATAACGTTGTAAATGTGTTAACTAGCTAGCTAGCTAGCTAGCTAATTCGCTTATCCCCATGTTAAATCCCATAGGGTGATTATTCATCGATACCGAGATAACGGAGAGGCTTCCAGCTATGAAATTAGATGAATGGATGCAGTACAATACGAACTGCATACCTTTCATGGTTTGGAGCCGGGGGGCGTAACAGGGACGGCGTGGGAGGGCACGTAAGTACGAAAATATTGTTGTAACCATTGTTAGCATTGTCGGCATCATCTGTCATTGGACGGCCAATGAGAACGTGGATACTGACGTACGTGTCTAGACACACACTAGTGCATCACGATAAATCTAAACAACGTTGCAAAGAAATTGTATTCACGTCCAATTCACGAAAAAGTTGATATCACTCCTTTGAAGCGACGAACCATTCGAAACTTGGCGGCCCCTTTTACCAGTTTTGGTTTTTGATATGATTTAAGATTAACTCCACCAAGAATACTATGAATTGTGTATAGATTTTATAGGAATGCTGAACAATGTCCAGCGTGAACGTGGTAAAAAGCCAGAAGTGGACAGTAATGCAGTAAAATGCGACGTCTCAGGATTGTTCGAACCGTTGTGAAGCAAACACACCTTCATAGTATAAGCTAATAGTCAAAACAAGATGCACTAAAGGGTTTCCTCATTTTAAATACTAGTAAGCTAGAGCAGTGAAAGTAAAAAAAAGTGTAAATGTGAACTCTTTAATAACGTCCATTCTGAATAACGACCGCTGCCCAAAAGTGGAAATTATTTTCGGGTGAAAACATTTATTCTAATAGCAGCGACATTTAAAAAAAATTAAAATGGCACGGGCAACGCCCACTGATACTGGAGTTAAATAAATTTCTAATTGCCGGTTGGAAAATATCCATTACCTGTAAATTAAATTGTATTCAGTTCCTGAGTCCTCGTTACCCTGGAGAATTTTAAACTCTCTAGATACGCCCAGCTCAGACATCCACAGGTGCATGCGCGGGTACAGCGCGCGCAGGCCCTCCATAAATAGTGCTACGGCGTCAACCAGTCATCTCTTTTCCTCCACGCAACCGTCACGGTTGCTTCGCTCTGTTACCCGCCATCTTGGTTTTCGTTCGTAGTTCGTCGTTCGCCGATCTTTGAAGCCCATCACATCGTTCGTCGTTCCCGTTCACCGGTCTTTGAAGCTCATCGCACCGTGCGTCTTCTTGCTCACGTCTGTCGGCCTTAAGCTCATTCCCGTTCGCTGCTCGTCAGTCTTGAAAACCACCGCATCGTTCGTCGGTCTTGAAGCTTAACGCAAGCCACAGCGGCCGCCGCACCAACATCACTGCCGCCGTTCCCGTTTGCAGTCCAGCCCCCGCTACATGAAGAGGGCCAAGCAAGTGAAGCATTCACCGTTCGTCGTTTGCCATTCCCCTCCTACACAAGGAAGACTCCCGTTTGTTCTCGTTCGTCGTTCATCATTCGTCGTTCACCTGCTACATAAGGAGACTGCCGCTCATTCTCGTTCACCACTGCCGCAAGACCTGCCCCTACATGAAGAAGTCTTCCGTTCGTCTTTCGTCGTTCCCGTTCGTCATTCGTCGTTCCCGTTCGTCGTTCCCGTTCGTCGTTCCCGTTCGCAAGACCCGCCACTACATGAAGAGGTCTTCCGTTCGTCGTTCCCGTTCGTTGTTCCCATTCGCAAGACCTGCCACTACATGAAGAGGTCTTCCGTTCGTCGTTCCCGTTCGTTGTTCCCGTTCGCAAGACCTGCCACAACATGAAGAGGTCTTCCGTTCGTCGTTCCCGTTCGTTGTTCTCGTTCGCAAGACCCGCCACTACATGAAGAGGTCTTCCGTTCGTCGTTCCCGTTCGTTGTTCCCGTTCGCAAGACCTGCCACTACATGAAGAGGTCTTCCGTTCGTCGTTCCCGTTCGTCATTCCCGTTCGTCGTTCTCGTTCGCAGAACCACCGCTACACGAAGAATTCATCGGTTCGTTCGCTCGTTCGTTCGTTGTGGTCTTCTATCAACAAAAGATTCTCCTGCTTAAGAAGATGTGTCCGCCATTCGTGGCATCATTCGTCACTGTTCACTGCACCATTCGCCCGCAATCAACGCCATCCATGCTGCTGTCTCTGCTGCTGCTTTCACAATCACTTCTCGCAGCCGTCGTTCGCTTGCTCTATCGCCGCCATCCTGTCTCATCAAGCCGGCAGGAAAAACCTCCGTTCGCCGACCGTTGGCTCGACGTTTGCCGCCGCCGCCGCCGTTCATGCCGTCGCTGCATCAACATTGTCACCGGGGGACCATTGCCCGTTCGCCCGCTACACCAAGAGGACTCCCGTTCGTTATCGCCCGTTGCTCGTTCGCCGCTCACCCGTACAAGGTTTAGGTGCGTTCGTTCTTTCTTTTGCAGGTCATCCCCTCAGGAAGGTAAACCTCCACAAAAATGATGACTTCCACAAGTCAAACACTTCCTTTCTTCGTTCGTTCACCCGATTGTCAACGACTCACCACTGACACATCGGGGCCACTGTGGCTGCACCGTTCACCTCATAATGGATGCCGCCCACGCAGTCCTCTCCCGGTAGACTTCTCCCTTCTCAGCCTTCCAGCCCATCACGCTCGTCCCGTTCTTCGACGTCCAGACTGAACACAGGTTCTCATCATTCCAGACGTCCCGTTCACAACAGTCAAGCAAGGGATGCGTTCACCGGATCTGTCACTGTTCCTCTGCATTGATTCACCACTCGCAGCTTACCTGAAGAATCTCTGCTCGGGTCCGGCTGTCTTTCAAGCCGTTCGCCGCTCATAGCCCGTTTGTCGCTTGCAACCCTCTCGTCGTCATGCACCCACTCGCCGTTACAGGCCAACCTGAAGATTTACTGCTGAGACGCCAATTCCGTCACTGGTCCGGCCAGCGTTCATGCCTTGCCGTCACACCCATTCGTTCCTGTTCTCTGCCATTCCTTCTCGTTCACGTTCACGTTCGTCATGGGAATGTTTGAAGCTCAATCACGCCATTCGTCGCTCTCATCCATCGCTGGCCGATCTTACAAGCTGATGCTTCGTTCGTCGTTCCTGCTCTTCTTTCACGTTCGTTGAAGCTTACGGCATCACTCATTGTTAGCCAGTCCAGCTACTCGTCACCACACGCCGGCTCTTGTTTTGCCGACTTTCATCTTCAACATGCCTCTTTTCCGTAACTAGCCAACTTGACGTTCGTCTTATTTCCTTGCGTTCTGTGGCACCCTGCTCACCATTCAAGCCTTTTTACGTCCATGCTCCCGTTCATTGCTCGCTCTTGCATCCTTGGCCTGTCCTGTTCTGCATCCGTCAGCTTTTCACCACTCAGGCCCACCCCCATCTTCGTTCGTGGTTCCGTTCATCGTTCGCTAGCCTGCTTCCGCTCAGCTCATTGCGTTCGTGCACCTTTTTACCATTCACAAGCCGTTCGTCGTCCATTGTGGCCAACCTTCAAGACCATTGCCACCCGCACGCCCATTCGTCGTTCGCCTACTGCTCATGGTCCACCGGCCTGATCGTCATCTACAAGCCCTCCACCGGGAACCACCATGCTCTCCGCGGCACTCATTGCAATTCGTTCAAGCATCGAAGCTGTCCACAGCAAACCATGCTGAATACCCCGGCTCTCGACCGTCCTTCGAAGTCACATTGCTTTGGGCCCGATTCGGACTTCGTTGTTCGTCCGCTGGGGGTAACCGAGTGCTGCTGACCTCCACCCCTTCTCACCGCTAACCCGGCCTCCTCGATCAATCAACCATCTTCACCGGGACAACAACCACCTGGCACTGCCTTAGAAGTTTACGGACTCCACACATCAAATCAATGCAACGCCAACCCTGAACTCTCACCTTGCTTTGCCTCGTTCCTTGGAACCTCTGCGTGAGACTTCACATGATTGCCCCGTACTTCGTTCCATCTCACCTCCCTCACACCACCTCATCTTGGTTTAATGGAGGGAAGGTCTCCTCATATCGCCGACCATTTTCTGAATGAATGTTCACTCACATGTCTTGTAACAAAATCCCACAACATCGCAACGTCTCCATCCCACAAGCTTCCGTCGCAGACGTTCGTCCCGAATTCCATTCTCGTTCACCAACACGTTCATTTTCCGTCAACACCCACGCATTGTCACTATAGCTAGCCATCACCAATCGAATCATGATGATTTTTCACGGTGGCCTAGTCCATCACACCACACCACTTGACCGCCATGGTTTCACCACTCTTTCAAATTCATAGAAATCCGTCTCCATCACCATCCACCTGCTGCATCATGATGAAGCTAAAATTTCTTCATGACTCCAACATCACTTCAACCCAACTTGATAATGGACGACAAATGCTCAACTCCTTCGCACTGCCGAAGTAACGTCCTTTCTTTGCGCACCTCTGAAGAGAAATTGACCTCACACAACGCTCCTACAGGTCCTCCAAGTTTCCCAACAACATGCCTGGACTCCTGTTTCTTGCTCACCTTCCACGACCAGGTCACTTGATGAATTTCCGGCCAGCTAATGGTTTTAATCACTCGGCCTTACGCCTCACATTCCACTGCTTAAGTCTTGTTCATTCCTAATCTTTGGGAATTCGACTTATCCAATAATTCTGTTGACTCATCAATCTGTTAATCATGACGAAACACCTTGTCACCATGACTGACCACACGGCTCCTTATCCAACACTTAATCTGCTTGGATGCCCTCACCAACTTACAACCCGAACTTTCCGAACCACAACCAGCGATTCATCATCAATTCGCATCACTCATTGCCACCAACGGTCTCTCACTCAAACGACTAGCAGTATCGCACTTCCACTGAGTCAAACTGGACCTCAACGATTTTCTCCACTCTGCATTCAACTTCGCCTTGATCATTATCCTTCATAAATTCACGCTCATGACAGTGTGCCCGGCATTTTGCCCCTTCACATGCTGCCCTTCAAGATTTCCTTCGGTCCACCCACATACTACGTTCACTTCCCGATCTTGCTGCTCCAATCTCGATGGCTCTGGGCAACAACGTTTCATGACCCTTCACCAACTCTGCAACCACATCACACAATCACTCAAGTCCTTCTCATGCTTCATCCGTCATCGGAAACTCACAATCCCTCTTAACTTAATCCCTCTTAACTGCTTTTAAATCAAAGCACCCATCCAACAATGGTCTGCCGTTTCTTCACACCTCTCTGAGGTTCGATTTCTCTACAAAACCTCAACGCCAATATGCTAATCTTCAAGAACCTAACTAAAAAGCCTCATTAATATCCTGTGAACTTACTGCAATTCAGTCAAATCGTTAAACCGTCAACCGAAAACCAAACAAGTAGTGGAATCTGGAAAACTCGCCTGAACTTCCTCACCAACTCGCTTTGGCTAATGAAAGTTCCCTCCCCACTCCGACTGCCTTGCACCAAAAGTCAGTCGTGACCAGAGAATGTTGCGTCTGCAACCAACCAACCACAACTCTGTCACTGGGGACCCAGCTCACACCCTTGGGAGCCCGTCATGATGGTAGCCGCCACCTATACTGACGAGGTCTGCTGTAAATGCAATTTAATTTACAGGTAGTGGATATTTTCCAACCGGCATTTAGAAAGCACAATTTTACCTGGGGGGGGGGGTCAAAATTGGTTTCTATTGCCTAAGAAAAATATACACTACCTGTAAATACCCACCCAACCTCCCCTCTCGAGTTACCATCATGGCTGACATATCGTGAGAAAAAGTAGGTGTCTGAGCTGGGCGTATCTAAAGAATTTAAAATCCTCCAGCGTAACGAGCACTCAGGAACTGAATGCAATTTAATTTACAGGTAGTGTATATTTTCCATAGGCAATGGAAAGCAATTTTGACCTTCCTCCCCCCCCCCCACCAGGTAAAATTGGGCTGTTTTTTTGAATAACATCGCTGGCAGTGCAGTTGTTGTTACATTGTTTTAAACAAGGAGACCCAAAGAGTTTAGTAAAAAAATATTTATAATTACATCCGAACTATTCTAACGCATACAAAATGTAATAAATGGTTGGTTCTTTTCTTGTTTAAGCAGACATTTCCTGGAGTCGGCCAATAAAATCCGTGTTTACGTGCGAAACAAATGGTAAGACGCAAATCGTAAGCACCATAAGTAAAACAACGCTTAATTGTATAAAAAAAAAAGGATGTAAGCCTAAAAAAAACCTTAATGCTCTAAAGGAACAGAAACAAGACAAAGACATGTAAGCCATCGGAGTTCCACTAAACGAGTATAATGATCTCCAGCATCCCCCAAAAAAACTAGCTGAAGATATTTACACATATTAGTGCAATGCTGATGGCTTACACGTCTTTTTCTTGAATCTGTTCCTGTAGTGCATTAAGTTTTTTTAAGGCTTATGTCTTTATTTTAAACGCTTGAAATTATTTTTAATACTCATCCGTATTTTTTTTCTTGGAAAAATTTTTCATATAACTTAAATAACAAGAATTTTAATATGAGTAATTGAGCTGAAAGCCTTTTGAGACAAATCAGTTCACAATAAAATAGTATTCACAACGTCCTGGTTTTAGTTCATATCTACGTTTAAAGCTCTGAAAGTTAAAAATCGGTTCATTGCTTCCATATCTAGTTGAAACCAAATTTCCCCAACGACAAATAGAACGACAACAAAAACATTGTAGTCACATCGTTCCAAATCCCCCAAGGCCTTGTCACATCTAGGTTTTAAGCTATAGAAGTTGAAAATCCGTTGACTGGTTCGATCACTAGGTGAGAGCAAAATTTCACCAACAAGTAGATTGAATGGCAACAACTGTAGTGATACTAAAATAGCGTTCAAAATGTCCTAATCCTTGCTCATACCAATACGTTTTAAGGCATAAAAGTTAAAAAACGGTTCATTGGTTCGATCGCTAGGTGTATGCAAAATTTCACCAACAAGAAGAAGAGCTACAACAAAAGTATTGTAATCTCATTAATATAGCGTTCAAATGTTCCTATCCTTGCAAATACCTACACGGTTTAAGCTATTAAAATTAAAAATCTTTTCATTGGTTCGAACTTTAGGTGAGAGCAAAATCCCAACAAGAAGAAGAAGCACAAAGAATCCTATAGTTCAATTAAAAGATCAGTCAGAAGGCCCTAGCCCCTGTTCATACCTATGTTTTAAGCTATAAAAACACGGACCCGAAATATTTTTAGCTACCCGAAATGTTTTTAGCTACACGGACCCGAAATATCGTTACAACTACAATAGTCGACTTCACTGTTTTACAGTGGACGCTTTTCCAGTTTGTGTGTACGTTATTCCAGTCATTTATTTATTTTATAAATTTTATAAATTTTATAAAATTTATGTAAAACAGCTTTATTTAAATTAATTTATCAGTGGTTGTTATTCTACGCCACCTCAATTAAAAGTGCCATAATTTATGAATAAATATTTACATGCCTGAATAACGTCAACGCTACGAACACGTTATACAAGGCTGAATTATTAATTTTTTTTTTTAATTTTGAATCCTATTTATAAGGTAGTCCGATGTAAAACCAGTGTTTTCACTATCGTATCTTAGGTGAGATTCATCCATGGGAAAGTGAACTGTAATCTGATTTTTACAATTTAGTACGTTTCTTAATAGATATAAGTTAAGCATGATGCAACCATTATTATAACCGTTGATAACTTCGTTCCGGGTTACCCAACTTAACTTAATGACCAAACTTTCGCAATTTTCATGTTTAAAAGTGGTACTATATTCCATATTATTACCCTACTTTCAACCGGACCATTGTGAAAAAGAATGCTGCATAAATCCCGTATTCTCACAGTTGCAACAATGCTCAACAATGGTTGCATACTTATTCTGCACACTTATTCTGCACACTTATTTTGCACACTTATTTTGCACACTTTTAGAATTCTTACAAGCACGACAATCTTTATACAGAAATACGCTACTTTGAATTGCTTTTTGGATTTCCAGCAATATTACATTCTAAACCTCCATCCTTACCTTCTTTAACAACTGCAATAGCTCTATTATCTGCATTGTTGTTCGATTCCGAAGTGTCCCTTCAGCGAACAAGGGAAATAAGATATTGCCCTGTCAGGCTACAACCAAACTTTAGTAACAATGCCCCATGTGTAACATCCGTGCAAAGCATATTGTTAAGGCATCGTTGCTCGGTGGAATGGACTATTGCTTGATTCCGAATATCCCCTTCGACGAACAAGGAAATGAGAAGTTGCCCCGTCAGTTAATAACGAAACTATTGTAACAATACGTTTGGAACGTCATATCAAAGCATACTGTTAAAGCATTGTTGCTCGATTGTTGTTGAAGAAAACAAAGAAATGAGAACTTCTCACTTCATCAACATCAGTGTTTCCGTTCAGCGCTGCTAACGAAATGAAGGTATGGTAATAAGAAAGTTATACCATGATTTTGCAACAATATAATAATAAAAATAATAATAATAATAATATAAATTTCGTTGCAGGAGCAACAAGAAAGGCAAGGGCCCTGGACTCTGATAGCCAACCTAAAAGGGGTGTCATTAGAAATGTGAACTAGAGGACGTGAATGAGGTGTAATACACTGTAAAAACTAAACATCTTAAAATTCGTAAGATGCATCTGAAATTCAGTTGTTTGGTTGATGAGCCTCCTGAAAATCGTAAAACCATCTTAATTTAAGATGCAATGGATCAGTGCTTTGAAGATTTAAGACACCACCAGAGTAAGATGAATCTTATTATCAGATGGAAGACACGTGAAATAAATATTTTAAGATGTTTAGCTGTTAAAGACGCCATAGTTTTCTGTTGCCAAATTCATGCAGTGTATAAGATGGCAGCAATTTCAGATGTCTACGCTGTAAGACGGTTTATTGTAAGTTGGAAAAGAGAGAAAATTAGAAAATTGTAAGATGGTATTTTATTTTAAGTGGGGTAACCGGTAAAGACGGCAACATTTTAGGCTACAAAACGAAAAAGTTGCTAATATTTTAAGATGGTAATTTTTTTTAAGTTGTGAAACTAGCAAAGATGCCACAGTTTTAAGACGGCACAAAGCATTAAATCGGAAACGAAGTGAAGTTGCCAACATTTAATGAGTTGGAAAATAAATGATTGTATTGTTTTAAATGAATAAAATATTTTTGGTCAACACAACGCAAAATATTACTTAGACCTCATGAAATATTTCAATTAAAACTCCACTCATTGTTATTAAATGCGAACACGAATTCCAAAAAACTTATTTTTATATACTTCTCTTTTCAATACTTATTCCGAAACTAGCACACAGTGGAGGCACGTAAAGAACCAACCATACAATAACACATTAGAGATGCATAATTACTTACAGACTAATTATAATAAATAAAAAAAATATACCCATCTCATTACATCTCCCCCTCCTCCTTCCCCTTTTTCCACTCGACTTATACCAATCTCATCCCTCTTGTTTCATTTTAATACAGATGATGTTGAAAAGAATACCTTCAACATCATCGTAAAGATGCCTAGGCTGTAAGGTTTGAACAGCTAATATTATAAACAAATGAAAATAAGATGGTTGAGTTTAATAGACGTCATCGTAATGAGATGTCAGCATTATAAGATGCCAGATATGTAAGATGCCCACCAAAACATCTGCCTTTAAGATGCCAAACTGCTAAGATGGCGAAAACATCTTAAAAGCAAATGGCAAAACGCTCTGAAACGTCACTGCTAATTTATTCTACTTCTAGTGAAAACAATTACTTTGCTAATCCTAAGTGAACTGCAGTCACGTTCTTAAAAAAATCAAATGGTCTTATTCTTTCCACAGCCTGTGACTAACCTAAACGAATGCTAAGACATCTACACAATTAACGAAAGTAGCAAACGATTCTGACTTCCATAACGATTGTAGACGCTGCGTTAGGCCGGGGTGGCTAACTAACTTGATTCCACATTCACTTTGAAGTTATCCTTTACACGAAGTTGACCTTCTTTGGTCATCAGTCAAATTATAAGGACTAGGATGATTTCTGATTGAGACGTCCTAGTTACAAGGTGCTTAGCAGCAAAGACTCCTAAGCTGTCAGATTTGAACAGCTAGTATTTGAAACAAATGAAAATAAGATGGTTGAGTTTATAGACGTCATCGTAATGAGAAGTCTGCATTGTAAGATGCTTACATTATAAGATGCCAGATATGTAAGATGCCTACCAAAGCATCTGCCTTTAAGATGCCAAACTGCTAAGATGGCGAACACATCTTAAAAACGGACGCAAAATTTTAAGATGCTAAAGCATCTTACTTTAAGACGGCAATACCGTCTTACTGTAAGATGCCAACAACGTTTTAAAAACGGATGCAAATTTTACATCTTAGTTTAGGATGCTTATTTTTTGCAGTGTAGAGAAGAATGAAAAGAAAAACTCAGTTGTAAAATACGAATAAATTTTAAGCATGGTAGTACAGGCCATTTGTCAAACATTAAAAAGGTAGGAATAATGAAAAACTAAAGAACAATTTGGGACAAACAAGATGCAGAATTAGAGTTCCCGTGGATGACGTTGCAAGAATTTTTCTAGATTCACTTCGTTTAGAAGCCTGTGAAAGCCCTGAACAGTAGTTGAAGAAACAACCGACTCCGGAAGTGAGTTCCATAAATTAACCACTCGCACCGAGAAGAAACCACTTCTACAATTCAAGCGTGCTGGCAATGGGCAATGGGCCGGTGTAAGCGAGTTACTGCACACTGTTGGTAGAGCGACGCCTTGAGGGCATAGAACATCCTCGCCACCTCCTCGGACATCGTTCTACCAAAAGTGTGCATTAAATCGCTTACACCGGCCCGTTGTTGCAAAATCCATGCTATAACCATTACTTGTATAACTTTTAAACAGTGTTGCTGCTGGTAAGTATACGATATCAACCCAAAACCCAAACTGGTAGAAAAACCCACCAAGTTTCCAAAAACGATCGGCCTTTCCACTGTAGTGGATTCGGCCAACAATGTATCAAGGAAAGTTTATCGAAGAAATAGTTCTACTGTTGTCTGAAGGGGTATTTCAGAATCAAGCTAGAATGCAATAACGCAAGCATTTTGTATGATTATTAATGCTTGTTTTTATTGCTAAATTATACTTTGATTAATATAATAAAACCAATTTATGAGTAATATTTCTTTGTTATTCCGACACATTTTACATTAATTTGTTGGGTAGCTTTCACCCTACCAAATGCAGGTTGCCTCCAACAGAAGCCTAATGCTAGCCTTGCTGACACAGCCGTCCGTCATATTTTTGAACATTTTAAATTTATTTGTTAAATATAGAGCTTTTAAATACATGTTATTTATCACACACGTATTCACGTAATTAAACGTTTATTTATCACTGATGAAGCCCATTTGGCTCTTCGGCCTGTGATTACACGTTTATTGTTTTACCGCATCACAATTTAAGATTTAGAGCATCTGTTATCACACAACAACGAATAACCCAATTAGTCAACAAAGTTCCTCAATATTTATTTCTGGATTGTAACTCGATTCCAAAGTACCCCGTCACCATTCATATCGTGGAAACTAACACCGATCAGCCCTTTCAAACAGTTTCTTCTAAAAACATATTTTAAAGAGAAGTTGTCTAAAAGGGCTATTCGTCGTTGAGTTTCCGTTGTATGAACGGTGTTGGGGTACTTCGGAATAAAGTTAATATCGCGAAATAAAAGTAGAGAACCTTTGTTGGCTAACTGGATTATCCTTCGTTGTGCGATGACGGATTCTTTCAAAATCTTAAACATGATGCAGTTGTCTACTGGCTGACCTCAAAGGTGTGACCATCTTTGTAAGAAAACCACGGGCTCACTTCAACATTGTGAACATCTTTGTAATAAGACCGAAGGGTCACCTCAAAGGAGGGAACATATTCGCAATAAGACCACAGGCTCTCCTCAAAGGTGTGAATCTTAGTAATAAGACTACAGGCTCACCTGAAATGTGTGAACATCTTAATAATAAGACCACAGATGCACCTCAAAGACGTGAACACCTTCGTAATAAGACCACAGGATCACGTCAAAGGTGTGAACATCTTTGAATAAGACCACAGGTTCACCTCAAAAGTGTGAACACCTTTGTAATAAGACTGCAGGCTCACCTCAAATGTGTGAACACCTTTGTAATAAGACCACAGGTTAACCTCAAAAGTGTGCACACCTTTGTAATAAGAGTGCAGACTCACCTCAAAAGTGTGAACACCTTTGTAATAAGACCACAGGTTCACCTCAAAAGTGTGAACACCTTTGTAATAAGACTGCAGGCTCACCTCAAATGTGTGAACGTCTTTATAATAAGACCACAGGCTCACCTCAAAGGTGTGAACATCTTTAAAATAAGTCCATAGGCTCACCTAAAAGGTGTGAAAATCTGTGTAATAAGACTAATCTACATTTAGTATCTTAAGCGAGCATGGACTATCATCATGTAAGCAGAATAAAAGCATGGTAACAGATTATTAAAAAGAAAACCCAGCCGTCTACAGGAAAAGCAGAACGACATTTCGAAAAGTGTCAATTTAAAAAAAAAAATTAAAACATGGCAAACGGCACTAAGTCATCCTATGTTTAAAAGTACAGACAACGGTAATTTAAAAAAAGATAAATACCCAAAACCACCAATTTCAATAAATAAATAAAGAAATCACACGGTAAAGGGTAATCGAAGCAAGCAGTCTGCATTAAAGACAGTCTTCAATGCAGACTGCTTGCTTCGTTCACCAATTTCACCTCCCTGAAGAGGCAGAAACGGTGGCCGAAAAACACACAATCCGACCTGCTCCTTGAGGAAACCAAGTCGCCGGGCAAGGTGTATTCAAATCAGGTCACTTGGCTTGGTTTCCCCAAGGAGCAGGTCGGGTTGTGTGTTTCTCGGCCACCGTTTCTGCCTCTTCTGAGAGGTGAAATTGTTTTTTTTTTTGTTTCTATCTTTTTTTTTTTTTATTACTGTTGTCTGTAGTTTTAAACATAGAATGTCTTAGCAGCGTTTTCCATGATTCAATATTTGAAAACCGGATGACGAAAATTGACAATCGTCGTCCTGCTTTTCCTGTAGCATTGCTTGGTTTTCTTTTAAACAATAGACTATCATCATCAGCAGAGCAAAAGCAATGACGCATCAGAAGTAGCTTGCGAGCGAGCTTATTCTGCAGTTGAGTAAAGGAATCCACCAATGGTTACATGCCGAAGGGTATGCTGATGGGATGCATGCCGTTCCTAGATGGGCTAATACTCACCCATACTCATTGGACCATACTCATTCATAGTTGTAACGAATGTCAAGGTTGAACCGTTACTGACGAAATTAGATTTAACCAGGCTCATTTGAAAGGTGGAGATGTACTTTATCCGTTTTGCTACAATAAGGGACAGAGTATCGGCTACTGCATTGTCTTCCACGCCTGACTTTTTACGGTACTAGATCAAAGATAAATGGCCGTACCTTGGTTCCCTGTTATATTAATACTTTTTAGTTGGCCTTACTGGAAAGAACCTTACTCCAACTTTCAAATGAACGTATTTAGAACCGTTTGTTAGATCCTAAGAGCATAGTAACAATTCAAAGTCAGATTTCATTGGTAGTATAAAAAAGTGCGTTGCTAGACAATTGGCCATATTTCGTTCCCATTTCAAATGCAAAGTTTTTTCGTAGTTGGAAAGAACTAGTACAAAACGCAGCAAAGTTCCCCCCTTCTGTGAATTCTTCAGGGCATATGATCGAATTTTTCTTTATAATGACTGGAATACGATTTCACAAGCTTTGCACCATTACCAACTGGTCTGATGGCGTCCGTAACTACTGTTATCATATGCAAACTTCAGTTCTTGCACGTGACACTAAATTGAAACTGCAGAGACACAGCATTACCGAATGTGTTTTCTTGTGACCTGTAGTGTTTTCTTACTATGTATATGCCTTTTTCTTTTCAGGGTTTCACTGACCTTTTTCTGTCATTACATCTTAACTCGATATCCATTTGATGAACAACGTTGTACAGTACAAGTGAGTTTCAGTAAGTTATCACAATTTTTTTTACCATTTCTCTAGATTTGTTTTTTCTAAGACATTCATGGACATGATGGCGTAATTGACAGAAGATTAACCATCTTAACGCCGTGAAAACAAGACGAACGTTTAATAATAATGATATTAATATAATAATTATGTAATTAAAAAAAATTATTAATACTTTGTTTTATTCAAGAAAACAACACGAGGTCTGTATTGTAAATTAACCACAAATTGTACATCAATAAAAAAAGAAAATAAATAACAATATATGTACAACTTAAAACTACTAGGACATAAAAAATAACAATTCTTAAAGCATAAAAATCAGAAAATATTTAACCACTATCATACATGTAAATATTATTAACACTAATAAATACTTAGTTTAAATTTAATTACTTAATGGTAATACCCGCGTGTTTTATTTCATACAAATTCGTTATAAATTTGGAATCCCTACTTAGTATCCATTTTTTTACTTCATGGTTTTTATGGCTTTGTAAGTATTTTTAGACTTTAGTACATTTGTTAAATAAACGTTGTTAAATAATTTAGGTATTGTCTCACCTTCTGGTTCTTTGTCCATAACAATTCTTCCAACTTGGTACCACTAGGTTACGTTTACTGTTTCTCACTGATTTATTTGTTCGAATTTCATAGACGGTATATTCCATTGTGAAGTAATTTTGTTCAATGATTATATTGTAATCTCGAAGTTGTGTAAAATTTAAAATTGCATATTCCTTTCTAATTTTGTCAAAGGTGGAGTTTTCCAAAAAGGTTTTTAATTGGTATATTTTACACCTTTAGAAGTGTATTTAATAATTTTCTGTTTCAAATACAAAAATACTACAGCCATAGCTAAGAACAATCGCGATCCAAGCTGTGTAAATATGATTTTTTTTATTCTAAGCGTTCAGATAATTTCTAATTGTGTATAAGAACGAATCTGTTGTCTAATTCGCTTTATTAAGTTGTCAAGGTGATTTTTTAACTTCCGTTGATTCTCAATAGCTATTCCAAGGTATTTAACTTGATTAACAGAACAATCCAACTAATGGAAGTGAATATTTTTAGCAAGCCCTTTCATGTAACACTGGGTATGTTTATAAAATATATTTTTTTCTGTGCTAATATAAAGCTTATTGGCGATCAACCAGTCAGTTACTGCATCGAAATCAAATTGCAAATTTTTCATCATAACTAAACAATTGTAATGAATGGAGAGCATAATCACAGCATCTTCATACAGAATCATATAACAGTTCTCAATAATACTATCTACATCGTTAACATATATTAAAAGCAACAAAGGCCCAAAATCCATGTCATTAATTTCACTATACTCGTGAATAATTTTCACAAACATTCTAATACTAAGATAACTGATCAATATATTACAAATTTGTCCTCTAAGGCAATTTCATGCAAATTGTCCGAGAGAATATTTGAATAGAGTGTGTAAAATGCTGTTTGTAAAGCGATCAAAACAGCACCTACATATGTCCTTGATTCAGTGCTGTGGTAACTACGTCATTAATGAGTTTTAATGCGTCATCTGTGCTTTTTTCTTTTGAAAATCAAAATGGTTTTTATTAAGAATTATAAAAATGTCCAAAACAGTTGTATTTTATTAGCAAAGAATTTTTCAATGATTTCATTTACGTGCGTAGCACGGAAATTGCGCTTTAGTTATCATATTCTCTTTTGGATCCTTTCTTATATTATTGGTCTAATAACTTGTAGTTTTAAAGCATCAGGCCACATTTCATGTTTAATCATATAACTTATTAATTTTTGTTGAAATAAGTTTCTTAAAAAAAATATATTTTAGAAAACAATAATAATAATAATAATAATAATAATAATAATAATTTTATTCAGTATAAATATATACACACATTTCATGTGCATGCACGAAGCTCAAAGAGCTTGTATGTGCACTGAACATATCCAAAACCTAATGTCATAACAATTTCATAACATGTTTATTTTTTACATCATATTTTTCAGATTTTAACACACACACACACACACACACACACAAATAAACAAATACTAAGTCAATAAGCTAACGAAGATGCAATTTAAGTTTGATCAATTAGACCTAATAATAGTTCAGCATAAGCCAATTCTTAATTTTTTTTTTGATATTAGATCTGGTTAGGGTCTGTCTGATATCCAATGGTATTTCATTTAAAATAGTTGGAATATTATATTCCAGTCTTCTTTTGCCATAGGAGTTTCTCCAAGATGGTATTTTGAGCCATGCTGCATGATTTCGTACATGTCTTAAAATTTTAGTCTGATATGTTAAATCAAAAAAATTATTCGTTATTACTGTCAATTTAAAAAGTAATGAGAAGTTCATTAGGCTGTATTTCTTCAGAATATCAGTAGTTGACATTTTTTGCGTAGATCTAAATAATGCTTTCGTTGCTATATTTAGTACTTTTTGTAGATTTTCGATGTAGTTATCCGTAGTTGATCCAAAAATTGTACATGCATATCTGACATATGACAGAATCCAAGATTCATAAAGTATTTTTTTTACTTCGACCCCAAAGCAATTGTTAACCTTATATAGTAGTGGTATCATTTTCCTAATTTTGTTTTTAATATTTTCAATATGTGTATAAAATTTCCAACTTTCATCAATTTGAAGTCCCAAGTATCGAAGGGAGGATACCTGTTTAATCCTAGGGCAACTTTTACACTTAAAAATTTCAAGGCAATCCTCTTTATGCGAAAAAATACCACACTTTAATTTTTCAGTGTGAGATGTAGATACATGCAAAAAGTTGGTTTTCTCATTGTTGATGTAAAGTTCGTTATCATAAAGATATTGATTAATATTGTTAAATTCGCTTTGTAAGTTTTTTACCATTAAATTTTGTTTTTTATGGATAGAAACAATGAGAATATCATCAGCATATAGGGTGATATGACATTTATGGATTCTTTCAGTAATATCATTTATGTAAATTAAAAATAACATAGGACCAAGAATTGAGCCCTGTGGTACCCCATATTGAACCTTAGCCCATTCACTTTGTGAATTCGCAATTTTTACACAACTTTGTCTGTTGTTCAGATAACTTGCTAGAATATTTAATATTTTTCCACGAATACCAATATTGTAAAGTTTATTATGCAGTATTTTATTGTCAATTGTATCAAAGGCCTTTTTCAGATCAATAGAGATTAGGCCGACATGATTACTATTATCTAAAGCATTAAGTATTTTATTATTAATGACATTTAGTCCATTTATAGTCCCAAGTCCCTGTCTGAATCCATATTGAGCTTTATTCAGAAGTTTAAATTTATTTAAGAAATTAGAAATGCAATTAGCAAAATATTTTTCAATGATTTTATTAAGAACTGGGAGTAAAGCAACAGGCCTGTAATTACTGTAAAATTTTTTTTCACTTTTTTTATATATAGGTCTTATAACTTGCTTTTTTA
>JAHWFP010174724.1:1556-11906 GCA_023313725.1 Lithobius niger
TCTATCAGAAACCCACCATTGTGCACATGAGGGCTTTGCTCAAGTAACAATTATCACTTGCGCGATTCAGGCGGGAAGTATGGCGTCCAGCGATGACCTAAGCGGTTGAAATATGTTTTTCCACGTTGCGATCGTAAAAAAAAATATTTGCTGCTAACAAGATGATGCTGAGAAGTTACAATTAGTAGGAAATAGAAATGATGAACAGGAGCTGCTAATTCTTAACGTCAATTAGGATGTATAAAATGAAATACGACAGTATCTGTACTATAAGTTTAAGGGTGTTCCCCTCAAATAAGATTGGATTGGTTACTGGTGAAATATGATCGTTTTGCCAATCTATCTGATTACGCTCTGATCGGGATTGATTGGATCAGTGCAGACTTAGTTAGAAATTAGTTTTAACTTTGAATTATGTGAGATATTGGCAGGAGGACGATATAATAAGCTAAATTTGTGAATAAATGAGAATAAAGGCATTGTGTTAATGCTAGACTGAACCCAGATCCTGTATGTGAATGATCAACTTTTCCACGATGGATTTAGACCAGAAGGGCGTCCCCCTCCCCAAATTCCTTAAGGCCAGATATCTTATAGTAGCATTTTTTAACGCTGCTTCCATTTTTTATCGAATTAATTTTAGAAGCCCATGGGCATTTAATAGGCGATTTATGGTACATTCTAAAATTGCTTAAAAGCACATCCCTCAGTTGGTTTTCTGCCACATCACTTCAGACCCATGTAAATGTTGCAAGGGCATTATATTTTCTATATTTCCCCTTGTGAGAAATGGTTTGGCTCCATTCACTCTTAAGTCTTAACCTATGTAAATGTTGCAAAAGCTCTTCCGTGCAAGATGCTTGAATATAATGAAAGGTATATTTATTAAAATCCATGCTACGAATGTTAATTCATGTTAAAAAACTATACTACTAAAAGATTGTTAGTCGATTATGACTTGGTGTTGACCATAAAAGAGTTGCTGGTGCTTCTTGTGCTAAAAAAAAAAAAACCCTTCCTGCATTACTGTTTTCAGTAAATAAAAATGAAAGCCGCGTACTTCATTTTCTTTGGACTAATATTTGCCCAAGAAATATTTAAAAAAATTTTGTGTGGCTTAACTAGTACATGTTTACCGTGTTGTAACTTTTAATCACGATTTATTTTACAGAGTTGCCTGCACATTATTACCGAATGAAGGCTGTAGATGGGCTTATTGTATTAGGTAAGAGTGTGTCATTTGCTGAAACTAGTTTATCTGCAGCCACCAGTACCAGTTTGAAATTATTCTAACATAAGTAATGTAACCCTGCTAATAGTTCTGCTGAACCCTTAAAGAGAGTAAGGTAACCAAGAAAATGAGAGTATTCCACGTGGGGGTTATTACCAAGGGCCGTATTGGTCCTTTATGAGAAAAATTTTGTCGTTTTGGAGGCTCTTTACAGAGCTTCTATTCAACTTTCCTTTATCTGATGCAATCAGGTTTGTTAATTTCTTTATCGTAGAATCCTCCTCACTGTGTTACTTGGGGGATCCTTCCCTGCCATACGGCGCTTTGTAAAAACCTGTCATATTGCGTCATTTCCCTCCTGGAAATGCGTACAAATTACATTACTTCCGCCCCCACTTCCTCTCTAACCCCGCCTTCCCTACCACTCTTTTTCTTGCCGCCGGCACAGATGATCGACGGTTGCAGTTGGTGTTGCAGCCTTTACCTGTTTTGGGACAGCGTACGTTGTGGCCTTGGTGCAGGCTGACAATTGCTTCGGAGTTGGTTATAATAATAATAATAATAATATACTTTCACCACTTTGAGTGGTAGGACTTCGGAAGGGCGGTGAGCCACTGACACCGAGCCTAAAGATGAAAGAATTACAGAAAGAAACACGTAATTAAGTCAATGGGCGCCTCAGAAAGGGCAGAAGATTTTCAGCACTCAGCTTTCTTCGAAATCCTTGCACAGTGGGCTGGTTTACGGTAAGTGGGCTAAGGGCATTCCAGACACGGACCACACGGACCGAGAAAAAAATGTTTACGACAATCCAGGTGGGACCCCTGAGTGACAAGCTTCCAATTATGACCTCTAGTATGTGGTTTACCTGTAGCCAGGTCAAAGAGAGAGGGATCGACGACTGTGAGTCCATGAAGAATCTTGTACGTAAGAATTAAGTCGAATCTAATTCTTCGAAGTTCGAGTAATTCAAGACCAGTGCTCTCTAGGCGCTGTTTGTATGATAATTCTCTAAGTCCCCGAATTCCCTTCGTGAATCGACGCTGAACAGATTCAATCAGGTCAATATCTCCAACCAAATAAGGGGACCAAACTGGGGTTGCATACTCCAGGAGTGGCCTAACGAAAACTTTTGAAGGCCCAAACCTTTGTATAAACATTTCCCGAGGTGAAACATCTGTTAACAATGGCCGAACGTTGAAATGCCAGAGCGCAAATTTTTCGGCAGTGAAGTGATGGTTTAAGGTTAGGTGAAAACCACATCCCCAAGTCTCGAACGTCAGTAACCCAGTTGAGAGCGGTTTGGTTTAAAGCGTAGTTGTAGGTCCCATTTTGAGGGCCTACATGAAAGGAAAAACATTTACCAACCGAGAGTGGTAACTGCCATGTTTCAGACCATCTAGCAACATTAGCAATTTCAAGTGCAAGGTCACTCGATCCCGAAGAAGAAAGAATTTCAGTGCCTATCTTTAAGTCCTCAGCAAATTTAAAACCAAAGATATTACCAGTGTTGAGTTTCAAATCATAAGATAAACTACGAAAAGTAGAGGGCCCAAAACGGAGCCCTGAGGGACGCCGCAAGGCACAGCAACACTGGAAGAAAGTGTATTGGCAACAACTACCTTTTGAGTCCGATTATCTAAAAATGCGGAAATCCAGCGAGCCAAATTTCCCACAATGCCATAAGTCGCGATCTTTACCAGAAGTTTTCGATGGACAACGGACTCAAACGCCTTCTTGAAGTCAAAATAAACCATATCTGAGGGAATACCGATATCAAGGGCGCTCGTCAGTCGATCCAAGACGATCAAAAGTTGCAGAGTAGATGGCGGCACACACGGAAAACGGTGCCGGGCCTGGTAAGTAAATGGCTGACAGTGGGAAGACGTTGGTCGGTGGCTGAATATTACAGGGTTGCCCACAAAAAACTGACGACCCAACATTTTTTAGTCCAACTTTTCTAGTTAGCACCCCTCAGAACCAGGAGAGGACAGAAATCAAATCTAATGAAACGTAAGATTGGGTCGTCAATTTTTTTGGACCACCCTGTTTAACCACGGTGGTGTGTTTACCGATCCACCCCACAGGCTGAGGCAGAGTTCGAAACTTTTGTCATTATGTGACTGATTATCGCCAAAAACTAGGGGTGGGTAAATTCCGCGAATGCGTTTTGCGAGGCAGAGAGACCACGCGTGCCACTAATGAAAGTGGAGCGAGTATTATTGCAAAATGAGTAAAATATGTGGTGTGGCATGCGGATAGTTTGGCCGGAAAAGAGGATGAGTTGGCGGCCATTGGAGCTACGGAATGGGCGCCGTGAACCATAACGTGGATCAACGTTAGGCCTAAGTGTGTCACCGCCGGTGACAAGTGTTTTGCTGGGCCCGACACCGACGTGCGGTTTGTGCCTAAGTTGCGTTAAATGCTTGCACAGGCTATGATCGAAGTGGTTCTGAGTGGTTCGGTTGGTATCTTATCCCCGATTCTTCCCAAAGCAACACCCGACAGGTCCTTGCGTATTATTTTGAAGCTAAAACGATTAAAAAATTTGTGCACGTGAGGAGTTGTACATTGGATATTCTGCCAATAGTGGTCCGTAATTTAGGCGAAATTGGTATATGACGAAGGTGGACCTGACGCAGGCGTACTATGCGGTCCCGGTAGCGCCAAGAGAAATTTAATGTTTGCATGGTGAGATGTGTTTAGGCTCCTGCCGTTTGGACTTTCACTGGCACCTTACGTCTTCATGGGGCTCGTTAAGGCTGTGCGTCGTTTTTTGCGACAGCAAGCTGTATTAGTGTTCACATATTTGGATGACTTCGGCATATTGGGTCGGTCGAGCGACAAGTTGCGCCGTGATATCAGTCTGACGTTAGCCACATTGATACGCCTTGGGTTTTTTCTGAACGTCGCGAAGAGTATGTTACAGCCCACTCGCTGTTTGGAATTGTTAGGAATGGAGATCGATTTGGTGTTGCCACAGAGAAAGCAACAGGGACTGTTGTGTTGGTTCGTCGCCTCCTGGGACAAGGAGGGGATCGACAAAGGATGTAAGGCGTCTGCTAGGTGTGAGTGTGTGAAAGTGTGGGGCAAGACTGCATATGAGATTTTGGCAGGCCGACCTATTGCAATTGTCGCGTGGGACCAGTTCGGCGATGCAGTTTTCAGCGGGTTCGCTGTGTGACTTGTGATGGTTGTCGCATGTCTTAGGACAGCCTGAGTCCAGCCAGGAATGGTCGCAGGGAGCCGCAACGGTTATACTGTCCACAGATGCGTTGGATTTCGGCTGAGGCGCTTCGCTAGAACGGAATGCGGCCCAGGGCCGCTGGCTAGTGTCGGAATCGACTCTGCATATTAATTAATACGAGAGAGCTACTGGCTGTCCTTTATGTTGTACAGGTGTTTCTGGATCGGAACTCGTGGCGGTGGCATACATCAACAAGGAAGGGGGAACACGATCGCCGTCCCTAACTAACCTGGTGCACGAATTGTGGCAGTTGCTACAGGAGTTGGAGTGTGATCTAGAGGCGGTCTTCATCCTGAGGATATGGAACACGACGGCTGACGGGCTGTCTCGAGTTTTTCAGGACAAGTTCGATTTCCAGCTGTGTACGGAGGTGTTCAATTGCTTTTACGTGCGGTTGCCGGACATGACCTGTTTGCCTCGCCGGCAACGGCTCAGCTGCGGCAGTTTGGTTCTTGGAGCAGGTGCCCTGGTGCAGAGTTGGTGGACGCATTAATTGAGTCCTCGTCAGGACTGTACCCCTACTTGTCCCTCCCTCCCCCCCTCCACCCGGACAGTGTGTCCACAAGTTGGAGGAGGACGGGGTCAAGAGAGCGATTGTGATGACCCCGTCTTGGACGGGTGCGGCCTGGAATGTGGGGTACGGGGCCGTGTGCCCTGCCCAGTCGCGTAGACTCGTTGTGGAACCCATATGTCGGACGGCCCGCCGAGGACTGTTGGGCCCATGCGTAGTGTGGTGCGTTAGTATGCCCTGACGAGGACAACGAAGAGTCGCATCACCGACGACGAGGGACTTCAGGTGAGATTCCGGTGTGGTTCGCACATTTATTAATCTATCCCAAAAATAACACAGTGAGGAAGATTCTACGATGAAGAAATAGAGCTTCTACCAGAGAACTTGTTCTCGCAGGAGAATCAAAGTTCTCCAAGTAGAATCGGACGAAACTGTGTTAGTTTAATCTCCCGCCCGCCTCCCTGCTTGGAATCTCTGACGGCAGTGGCCGCAGACGAAAACGAGTGACAAGTGGTAGGGAAGGCGGGGGTGGAGAGGAAGTGGGGACGGAAGTGATGTAATTTGCATGCATTTCCGGGAGGGGTATGACACAGTATGACAGGTTTGTACAAAGCACCTTATGGCAGAGAAGGATCCCAAAAGTAACACAATTTCGTCGGATTCTACTTGGAGAACTTCAATTCTCCTGCGAGAACAAGTTCTCTGGTATAATCTCTCATTTTTTTCCCACGTTTTTATCATTCATGGACTACTTTATTACAATACACTGCCAACTGCAGAATTTAAGTATAGTAGAAACATTGAAAATACATGATTACTGAGTATGAATGTATGAATGGACGCAACAGTTCATATAAGTAGAAGTTTTGGCCCTTTTTTAAGTGTTTGCTAAGTTTGGGCGATATTACAGTGTTGTATGGTATTTATTTCAACTGATATTGGTGTTGTAAACTTTACTTAATAAATGTTTTTATCGTCTCCACAATAATACCAAAGGATTGTTCAGCAGTCAACAACGGTAGTAGTTCGACCTCCTAAAAAACCCCACCGCTTCACCTAGTCAGTCAATCTTTAGTCACGTGCAATAAGCTGTTAATATTACAGCAAATTAACGATACAATAACGATACAAACTGAGGCTAATGTGAGAGATGAGAAGCCATTGCCGACATATTACGATGTAATTCTCCTCGATCAGAAATTTTAGATAGCAATCATCCTTGGCCCCCTCTGGACCAGGCAGCCAAACACTTGCCCCCTACCCCACCACCCCAGTGGTACCAACTGATAACCACAAATATTTGCATGCGTGTGTGCGTCATCACCGATACCAATGCCCATACTTCGAGCAAAGCTAATGTTTCTTCCATATTCAGAAGAAAATTCCGAATCTCGAAGCTCTTTGAGCAAGCAGTAAAGTGAGTTTTTTGGAACCTGTTTTTGTTAATAATGTGAAAAAAACTGAAGCTATCACTCTGAAATTATCACCATTTGAAAACTCGAAAAAACGGTTAAAATGGTGTATTGCAACATCAAAAACGGACAATTTTTAGCCAAGATATCGCAAAAACCGATATTTGGACAGTTAGACCGCTAGTATCAGTGCCGATACCGATAACGGTATTGGCCGAGCCCTAGCTTTAATCCATCAGACACACAACCTAATTAGGTTGAAGAAGTCACCGTAAACACATTTATATTCATGTATTGCTGAGAAGAAAATGGGAGACCAACCCAACATATTCCAGAGGTGACGCTCACACTTCAAAATCTTAGCGGATGAACGGTCTGGGGCGTCAGACGAACGTCTAACTGGAAAATCGTCTAATGGGATAATTGTCTAAAATCTGCCTAAATAAAAAATCTGGAAAAGCATCTAAACGGAATATCTAATAATGGATAATTGTATAATGGATAAACGTCTAACTGGATTAACGTCTAACTGCGGTTTCTGATGTTATATGTACAGCCGCAGCGAGCGTGGCAGCGCGAGCGACAGGGATATTAGAAGATTTTACATTATACGAATTTCCAGTTAGACGCTTTTCCATTATACGAATTGCCTGTTAAATGATATTCCGTTATACTGTTTTCCGTTACACGTTCTTCCAATTATGCGATTTTCCAGTTACGATTATCCCTCGCCCAACGGTCTTTGCACGACGTGTTGAGTCAAAATTGACTGCCTGAAGAAAACGATCATATGCGATTTTCAACTCCAGGGCTGCTGATCGTTGAAAATTTGCGAAGATATCAAGTGATATCTTGACTTAATGAAAATAAGCATGTTTACAGTGATTTCTTCAACGTGATTTGAATATTCATAGTAAGTGATGTGACATTTTCAAATCTAATTAGGTGTTGGCAACGCTGTAGTAGTGTCGTTTATGGACAATTGGACGGCGTCAAGAGTCCAATGTAAACTTAAATGTTGTCATTTGCAACCAAACATTGTATATATTGCTAGTTACCAGTATGAAACAGGCTTCCTCACTCTCTATCCACTCTAAACTATGCAAAGTCTCGAAATATCAAACAATTCTAGACCGTGTTCTGGACCTGAATGCAAATACAACATCTTATCGGGGTAAAGGCACAACTTAGAATTTTTATTCCGGCACACCCTGGATACCATGGTAACGTACACACAAGAAACGTCTGCGAAATCCCTAAAATCCGTTTTCCACATTTCCCCGAAGGACCATCAAAGTGGCTAGTTGACCAATTTCACCAGTTGGACATTTCGGCTTCAATAAAGCCATTTAAAAAAAGTTGCTTCTCGGGCATCGCCACACTGCCTAAAAGCCCTTTTTTTTTCAATTTACCGCAATGCTTGGAACAAAATATGATTACGAGCGACACTAAACTATTAGACTATCTATTACGCCATGGAAAAAAAATGTTTTGGTTCTCGGGCATTTTTTACAAGCCCAAAAAGTCACCCAGTGACCAGGCTTTTATTTATTTTTTATTTCTGTTTAAAACTTAGGTAACCTGGTATCTTAAAGATGGTTCTTTCTGTTCAGATTGTAGTAGCAAATTTCTGAAATATTTCAAACTGCTCCTAAACCTGATGCTTGCTGGATAATGTATATGCAAGAAAGCTCATCTCTCTCAGAAAATTTTTCTTTTAAGTAACCTGATAACCATCTATCATTTTTTTCCGTGGCCTTATTACTCTTAACGACAGTAATTATTATTGTGGGTATGGTGCTCACGGTTTGCTTTTTTTTTTTTTTTTTGGCTAGCGTGGCTCGTGTTTTGTGCCAAGCCATCGTGCTATTTTCTGTGGCTTGTTGCAGCTAAATCAAAATTGCAGCAGTCATCTGGGAGGCATGTTCAATAACATAAAACACAGTTCAATTTTTGACAACAAATGCCGTTTTTATTGTAAGGGTGGATCCAAAATAAAGGCCGCAATCTTATTTGGCTGCGTTTTCATATATTTTTTTAGCTAATTTAACAATGTGTTTTCAACAATTCTGGCCATTTTTTCCAATTTTTTTGCCGCAGCACCCTCGGCCCTTCCCTTGGATCCGCCCTTGTTTTATTGTATAGCATCAGAGTTCGTTCGAACGGCCCCTTTCCCATATCGTATCGTGAGCAGTGACTAACCTTAGGTTAAAGTGCTGCACGCAACAATGATAGCAACCATCTAGGAAAAACACTTTGTGTGCGGAGCTATTATAATTGCGTAAAGTCGGATATTTTCCTTCAACATTTATTTCATTAAATGTTATTAATTTTAATCCACATTTTTTCTAATTGTCATTCGGTAAGTACGTTGATAATTGTTTTAAAGGAATTCTGTTTTGCCTGCCAATTGCTGCCTCCCTATCAGAAACCAAGATGGCCGTGCCTCCATTACTGGTCATGTGCTCGCTGGTACTGTAAAGCGTGTATTAAGTGCCCATGGGCTTGTAAAACTAACTTGCCTAAAATTGGGGGGCGGGCGTTAAAAACAAGTATTATCTATTTTCTAAACTAACTTCTGTACAGGGAGAGAGTTTTCTACGACTGAAACGTCAGCAATAATGCAGTCATTAACGTACGTGATCTGAATACAATCTGGCATCAACACAATGTCTGTATTATCATTTATTCACAAATTTAGGTTATTGTGTGGTCTCTCTTCCTAAATTCCACGTAATTTGCAGCTAAAACTAATTTGTAACTATACAAACTATCGGTAACATGAGTGGATTAAAATCGTGAACAAGATTAGACCTATGGGATCGATCATTGATTTGCGTGTTGTGGATTCAGACTAGCAAAAACACAATGCCTTCATTCTCATTTATTCACAAAGTTAGTTTATTAGATCATCCATCCTCCTTCCAATATCTAACATAATTCAAAGTTAGAACTAATTTATAATCATCACCAACCTTCAAAATGACAACGCTTTTCGCGTTCAAAAACCAATAACTTTTTTTTTTCACAAAGTCATGCCGGATGAGTTTTTTTTTTTTTTTTAACATGTATATATTGCTAGTTACCAGTATGAAACAGGCTTCCTCACTCTCTATCCACTCTAAACTATGCAAAGTCTCGAAATATCAAACAATTCTAGACCGTGTTCTGGACCTGAATGCAAATACAACACGGATCACGGTTTTGGAAATTTGCGTCAACACAAAATGTGCTTCCTGGTTGTGAATTGCATTGTCATTTTGAAGGTTGGTGATGATTATAAATTAGTTTTAATTTTGAATTATGTTAGTTATTGGAAAGAGGAAGATCTAACAAACTCGAATAAATGAGAACAAAGGCATTCTGAAAGCCGACAGGCTCATTTTACTCTGGAAATCGTGAAAAAGAGATTCGCGCTATGCTAGAAAAGAAACAACCAAAAACAATTGGTCTAGTGAATTTTCGGTAGTATTATATGCTTACATAACATCCCACTACCTTCATTAGGCAAAAGGTGTACGAGCACGTACAAAAATAACTACTACATGCTAGAGTTTATGTTTGAATTTCGGAGCTGTTGGCCGTTTGGATGGTGCTGCCATCTCTTGCTGCAAACTTGTGCTGCTCGCGTGTTGTTGAAGTAGGAGTCAGCAGTTTGTGCCATTTTTGGAGAGGCTTGATGTCAGATCAGGGGTAGTAATTTTCATGATATTCTTATATGCTGGTTCCTGCAAATTCATGAGGGATCTTTTTTTAAACTGAAATAGTTGAATGGCCATGCATTCTAGTGCTTGGAGGTGTTAGATGTGAGGAGCACTTGTGTATAGTTCCAGGCGATGTCGTGTTGAAACGACGTGATGCATGGCTACCCCATTTTGCGTGTCCCTTTGATCGAGTGCTAGCATGTGCTCGTGGACTCTTTTGCAAATTCGCCATCGGGTTTCGCCGA
>JAHWFP010174724.1:12006-26858 GCA_023313725.1 Lithobius niger
TTGCAAATTCGCCATCGGGTTTTGCCGACAGCGAATTTGCAAAAGAGTCCACGAGCACATGCTAGCACTCTATCAAAGGGACACGCAAAATAGGGTAGCCATGCATCACGCTAAGTTCCAACACGACATCACCTGGAACAATACACACGTGCTCCTCATATCTAACACCTCCAGTGACGCACACCTCCAAGCACTAGAATGCATGGCCATTCAACTATTTCAGTTTAAAAAAAGACCCCTATGAATTTGCAGCAACCAGCATATAAGAATATCATGAAAAGTACTACCCCTGAACTGACATCAAGCTTCTCCAAAAAATGGCACAAACTGCTGACTCCTACTTCAACAACACACGAGCAGCACAAGTTTGCAGCAAGAGATGGCAGCACCATCCAAACGGCCAACAGCGCCGAAATTCAAACATAGCACGTAGTCGTTATTTTTGTATGTGCTCGTACACTTTTGGCTGATGAAGATAGTGGGCTGTTTATGTAAGCACATAATACTACCAAAAATTCGCTAAACCAATTGTTTTTGGTTGTTTCTTTTCTGGCATAGCGTTTGTACTCTCTTTTTCACGGTTTAACAAAGGCATTGTGTTTTTGCTAGACTGGATCCAGATCATGCACGTAAATGATCGATTGCATAGACCTAATATTGCCGACTTTTCCGTGGTTACAAATGCTCCCGTGAATTGTCTTGGATCAAAGGTTGATTTTGTGAAATGTATGAAGCTTTTAGTTAATTTTGGCTGGAGGAAAACCAAGCTTTACCGGAATGAAACTTTTAAGACGATTTTAGTTAGTTTCACCACAGAAAATCAATGATTTTTAGGGGTGGGAGTTTCGCCACAGAAAATCAATGATTTTTAGGGGTGGGCCTCAACAATTATAGTATATCACAATTTTTGACCATTACCATTAACTGGGCTTTTAATATATGATTTACGGTAAATGTTAGGATACAGTACAAAGAAAAAGATATTACCTTGGGGAATATTGGGGAACTGCCCTACTGAATTCTTTTATCTCCCTACAAAAGACACCAGTCAGTACGCAATTACTGTTTACATCGGGGATAGCAAGTCGCGTGAAGGCGAGGATCGAATTTTCCCAGATGCTCGAGTGATTGATATTATTCAAACGTTTGGACGATTCATCACGTTCAAGATAAGAAATTCCTCGTGGGAATGAAGATAGAAATGAAACAGCTCGAACAAAAAATGCCTTTGACAAATTAATAGAGCATCCCCACAACCAAAAGATTGCAGTAATTAATTGGTTATGATTCAGTGGCTTAGGCTTTCGTCTGAATCAATAGAAGCAGGTGAATACTTCGTAAAAACATTCAGAGATGCTCTTTGGTAAGTCGATGTCAATTTACCGCCGTTTGAGCAAAGGTATTGCAATTTGCCGAAATCCTTGAAGCAATTTATGGGGTATAATAAGACAAAAATCGAAGTACAGTACCAAGAGAGCCAGGTGTGATGTATTGATGCAGCACGCTGTCCAGTTAGAACACATACTGGATAAGAATTGGTTTCGTGCCAAGATATGGCAGCCAGTACAGAATTTGGTTACTAACAGAAATGCTCCACAAGTATGTCTCGTACCTTCAAAGTAAGTTGATGGAAATGAAAAATCGTCATGAATCAGAACAGCCGGTTCGCAGTTCAGAAGACAATGATGATGTGAAACTGATGGAGGCAAAAATCTTGGTTACTCGATACAGGAATTTTGTGGAACAAGTTAAAAACTGTAGCCGTCTATGAGCATTGGATGAATTCACTCCCAGTAACACATGGGATAGGCGAATGTATTTGGATGAGTTCGGTACTCCATTACAGCAAAATGTGTGTTATTCTCACATTCTTAGGGTAATAACAAAGGAATGTATCATTTTGTTTGGAAAGTGCTACGCGACTTTGCTGCTAACGATTTGCTTACAAAATCTGCTGTCCTTAAACAAAATAAAGACAAACATGCCATCATTCCTCCACACATGCCGAATGTGGAAAATATTTGAAAAAAAGGGCCTCGTGTGTGAAGTGAATCCTTCATATCTGCGCTACATCTACGCGGAACTCAATGGAGATGCCTCAGCAATAGATTCGGAACCCCAATTGGAAGTTTCTTAGCGGGTGAAAGAACTTACAACTTGAGGATCCTGATCTTGTAGTAGACTTATGGGATCACTTACCTGGAAGACCATCAAAGTACAATGTGTATTTTTGAAGAATGCTCAATGTACTTGGAAGAAGTTGTGGAAACCATTCGTGACGATCGTTGTCATGACAACTTTATTTCCATGGCAAAAGCAATTTCAGTGAGAGATCTACACAAAGTTACTGAAAGGTGCCCTCCCGACACACCAATTCCATCTCAACAATGGCTGTATTTACAATTCTATCCAAAAAATCATTCCTCCAAAACTGCTTTGCAATTTACAGGAAAATTAAATGTAAAGTACTGTAGCGGTGCTACCTGTCTCGTTAGGTGCTTTTCAGGTGAGCACTGACATCTGGTGTACTGGCGAATTCTTAACTAGTATCCAAGGTGACTGTTTTGACTTTTGCGGAATTTACAGCACTGCAGTGTCTACTGCATGGTTAGGAGGGGAGCGTCCGTGTCCTATCCTAAGTTTTATGATACTAATTATCTTATGGTTCACTGCCACCACGATGGGTGTTTAATTTCAGGCTTGGAGTTAAATAAAAATTAGTTTTGATTATTTACTCACACAATTAAATCTACACGAAGTCAGACTGTCGTTTAAAACAACGCTGGTTTTTTTTAATAAAACATGTTAACTTTACACTACATTTGGAACGCTGTATGTTACAAAAAGATTCTTTGAAAGCTTTAAATTAAAGCACACAACGATTTACAATAAAATCGGAAAGAAATGAACGAATTAAAAGTTCATACACTACAAAAATTTCGAGTAGAAAAGTTGTTTTGAGTCACCGGACTCTCTAAGTTACATAATGCACCTTACATTTGTAAAATAGTCACAAATTACGTTTCAAAAGCCACTGCTAAAGATCAAACTACCTCAATGGTTAACCTGGTACACAACCTAAAAGACGTCTAAGCTCTACGATTAAACCATTTTGATTATTTAGAAGAACCTGTGTTCAACATAAATAAGAAATAAAAGCCGGTTTTTAGGAAGGGGACCTTAAACCCTGAAGTTATGGTCGTTCTAGGCCAGAAATGCCGATGCCGGTTAACTATCCATAATCATTCTCAAAGTTAGAAGTTAAGTTTAGATTTAGGAACTATAAATTTAGAATTGAAGTCCAAAAGAATACTTTCAAAAAAATTAAACTAGTTACCAACGAACTGCTACCTTGCCCGGCATGGCAACCTGCGGACCCTGGGGGACATCTCCACTCCGACCGGCGTAGCAACCTCTAGCCTTTGAGATCAGTGAGCAATGCTGTGGATGCAGCCTTGTAGGTCTATTTTATACCAGCTGCCTGGCAGCAAGGGAGGAGGGAAGGGCGGACCTGTAGGAGAGCGACCCGGGGGGGGGGGGGGGGAGAGAGACCTCTTGGAGAGGAGAAACTGACTCACACCAGCCAGGCTGTCACTACCGGAAGTAGGCATGTCGGCGCGGACGGTCACAGGGTAGCTTAGAGCTCTGAGTGGTGGGGAAATTGAATACTGACTTTGGATCGGAAGCGAATTGGAGCTACTGTTAGAGCAAAGAGAATTGCCGACTTTTGTAAACAGAGAGGCCTTAGGAACCGAGTTTTGAACTCACAACGTGAATAGGCCTATAAATTAAACTACGATATTATGTATCGCAACTATTGAAGGGGGGGGACGGAGTTTGCTATTAAAAACCTTATTCAAATTTAATAGAAGGATGGTTTCTGATCTATTGCAAGAATAATAGTAGATAAAGGCTCTATTTACATTTGGATGAGGTTGCTGTGGTCGGAGCTCTGAAATAAAAACAAGATAAACTCTTTTTGGAGAAAATGTCCGGTAAAATATTATAATAAGAAAAATGCCGTTTTGGACAAGGTAGAGTTCATGGGAAGAAGTTACGTCAATAAATTGCTTTTTAAAGCACTAAGCAAAAGATTAAATGAACCAGCTTGTGTGTAGATGCTAAAACGCATTTTAGTTTACAACATTATTGCAGCCGCAAATAATGACAAGAGTGCAATCGAAGTTTTCATAACAAACCAAAACCGGAATTGAAGTTCAAAATATAAACGTAGAATGCGGGTTCTCAGTACATTTACGTGGTTGAGTGCCGATTGGCAGCCCCTCCTACAACAACACTAAGCTAGTCGGCTTTATGCCTGAGAAAAAAAATATAAATAATTACAAATTTACAAGTTTAGGTTTTTTGGAAAATGGCCATCGTTGATTTGTGTGCGGTGCGCTCAGTTTGGAGCGTTTTTCAATTGGCTGTAGATAATTGTAGAAGATGAATTTCAAAGTTCTGTTTTCGCAGAGTTGAAGACAGAGTTCGTGGCTATTAAGCATTGAAAACGGGGATCGTTTTGAACCATTTTCCTGGGAGTTACACAAAGTTAAAGTGCTAAGTGCTAATAAGCACCGAGCGCTAAGAAAAAAATTGTTCCCAGAGTTTTTGATTTTTTGTGCCGGGTATCCTAACCAATCTGGATTTTTGGCCAAATGCCTTTACATGCCCCCACACAGGAGATTTTACTTAGGGTTCCTGTTGAACTCGAAGTAATAGCTGGAAAAATAAAGTTAGTGCACACAGGAATGCTCAAAACTTAGGTCGCCAAACCATGTAATCACAATTTGCGTGAAAGGTCACAATTCAAGCAGTCTCTTCTATTTTCTCGAAAAAATAAGAATTATAAAGTTTTGAGCAACTTAGTCCTAGCTCTGGATCGAATACAAAGTTATATAAACACTTCATATACAAAAATCAAAATGCCATTTTGTGTTTTTGGGGAACTGACGTTTTTTCAGCTAAATTAATTTGAGTAAGAAATTACATAAAAAAAACGACAACTTTAACTTGATTAAAATTAGTTTTTACTATCCTAAAATACTTACGTCTAGTATGTGCTAAAATCGTTTTCGATTTGCTTTTCTACCCGATTTTTTAAACCCCTTTAAAGTTTAAAACACCTGCAACACTTGCAATGCAATGAGGTTAGCCTATCTGCCACTTGGTGCGCAACAATCGTTGCCTCCAACAAGCCAGCGCCAGCCCAACAATGACACTTCGTTTTCCGGAACCCACAACTCAACATTTCCAGGGTTCGGTGAAGCGGGGAGGCTGGGCGGGTTCTACTAGAGGTAAGTATTTTAGGATAGTAAAAACTAATTTTAATCAAGTTAAATTTGTCGTTTCTTACTATCTGTAAAATACTAACCTCTAGTATGTGCTGAATTTGTCCAATAGGCCGGTGGGACAGCACGAACCTTGCCAACTCTCGTTGCATTGCACTCCACACCAACAATACAGTACACATCACACTTTAAACACTGCCAGCAAAGAACCTTTACCCATCTCAGCACTTGTCTCGGGCGAGGTCCTCAGCCATGGACTGCGATCCACCACTGGTATTGCCACCGGGCAACAGTGACGACAACTATCCATCTTTCCACTGTGTACCGTCCACTGTGTGCAAGGTGCATATCCCCACAACTTCTTCACCAGGAAAAGGTTCATGTGGGCCAACCCCTCAACACTCCTCGTGCCGGGTTGGAATTTCTCCAGTATGCACTTTAACAGGAAGCTTTCCATGACGTGTCACCTGAACTTCACTGACTTTGCCCACCTTCTCTCTCCCATGTAGAGAGAGTTCCAGCGGGCATGATGACGCCGCAACACTCCTTGTGTTGTGTCATCTCCTTTCCACTGTGTACACAAACTTCACTCACTCCCCAATAACACTTTCAACCGCCACGTGGGGAAGCTCCAGACCACACCCACTCGCCGCATCAGTATCACGAAGATAATGGGCGATAAATGTGTTCTCGTTGGTCCAAGAGCACGCAGCTACCACATCATTAAGCGGGGTGCCAGACGCGAAGGCCCAAGACGCAGCCAAAACTCTCAACGCATGGGCCCCTCCCATTCCCAGGGACGTCCAGATGGTCCAGTCCGTGCTCATACGCTCGCTTGATGACCTCGCAAATCCATTTCCCTATCTTCGCTGGTGACAGTAAGGGAAGGACACCGCCAGATGCTCGATCCCGTTGCAAAAACTGCGGAGTGAGTGTAGATCCTGCGCGTCTTGAACGTCCAGACTGCTCCGTCAAATTGGTCCAAAGAAATACCACATCTGGTATTTGATTCTTCACAAGGAAGCCAGCTGGAAAACCCAACGACTCGGATGACCAGTCTCAAGCAACACGGACGTTCTTGCCATCTCTCAGCAGAGCAGCTAGCTCGCTCTGCCGAGCCGCCGAAACCAGAACCACCAAGAAAAGAGTCCTCTGTGACAAGTTCCATTTGGGGAACAACAGTACGGCCTCGGTCTTGCCTCAACAAATGCCCAGACCAGGCGTGAAACATGTTCATTGGCCACAAGCTTCTTATTGCCCAGGATCGACAAAACAGAGTTGATGGCCGACCTGTACCCCCTTGATGGCACTCGAAAAGGTGGAGAGCCCGGACCGAGCCTTGGGTCCACTCCGTTCCCCTGGATGAACCACTGGCTTCAATGCCTTAATCACCAAAGGCAATCTGGTCTTTGATTCTTCGCACGGAACCCAGCTGGAAAATCCGACTACACGGATGACCAGTCTCGAGCAAAACAGATGTTCTTGCTATCTCTCACCAGAGCAGCTAGCCCGCTCTGCCGAGCCGCTGAAGCCAGAGCCACCAAGAAAAGAGTCCTCTGTGACAGTAGAAGCAATGGAGCTGAGCAAAGAGGTCAGTAAGGCGCCAACTCCCGACCGACCAACACCAAGGGCAAGTTCCATTTGGAGAACAACTGTAAGGCCTCGGTCTTGCATTCCAAAACGTCCGGACCAGGCATGAACCATGTTTACTGGCCACAAGCTTCTTACTGCCCAGGATACACAAAAGAGTTGATGACCCCTATACCCCTTGATGGCAGTCGGGGACAGGCCCTTAACGAAAGGTTCCTTCAAGTAGGACGACAAAGCGGCTTTGGTAGGGTCCGTTGGATCACATCTCTTCTTCAGGCACCAGAAACGCCAAACCTTCCACCTGGCCTCACCTTTCTTCTTTGTCGACGAATGGAGGCAACCATACATCCGCTTTGAGGCCTCAGTGGTAAAACCCTCTCCTTCCAAATTCCTTCCCACAGTCTCCACCCATGAAGATGAAGCATAGCGGGATAAGGATGGGTCGCCGCACATCCGTGCTGGGTCAGAATGGAGTCCGAGATGGGTAGAGGAAGTGGGTCCTCCTCGACAGTTCCACTAAGTCAGGAAACCATGACGCAGCTGGTTAGAGTGGTGTCACCAAAATGTATACTCCCGACGACTTGCGAAGTTTGTTCCAAGACACTTGCAGAAGCGAGAACGGGGGAAACAGGTAGCTGACAGGCCTGCTCAGTCGATGGAGAGCGTGTCCGTGGCCCACATCATCGAGTCAGTTGTAGCAAATCGCAAACAGGCCCCCCAGGGCTTTCCCCACGTCAATAACGAGCCCTGGCACAGGCTGGGATCGAATCTTCATTCCGTTGATCGAGTTCTCCGACGTGACAACTCGTCTGTTAGATTATGGAGCTTCCCTGCTACATGATGCAGACGCAGGTTGAGATGTAGGGCTTCACGCAGTCGAAACAGCAGGGAGGTCTCTTCCATCATCAACCAAGAACGAGTCCCTCTTCCTATCATGACGTGAGCCACCGCCGTTGTGTTGTGCATCATAGCCATCCTCGCCTATCACCGTCTTCCCACGCAAACTCCTTCCTTGACCTGTACCGCCAGACGTTTTGTTCGCTTCTCCAGAACATTGATGTGTAACTGGCATTCCTCATCTGACCACACTCCCGCCGTCATGAGACCCTCGAAGTACGCCCCCAGCCTGTGGAGGATGCGTCCGTGAAGAGAAGTCCAAACAGCGTTGGGTCCTGAATGGGCACTCCCCGGCAGGTGTTGAGGGGGTCACCCTACCACAGAACTGCAAACTGTCCAGAGAAAACACATCCCACCAGGACGACGAGGTTATCACTCATGGTTCTTGAACCAATGCATCGGCCTGATTCCCCAAAAGGAACCAGCTCAGTGCTGGAATCGACGACACCTATTACTGACACCAGGTCCACTGACGTAATTTAGGTGGCTAGCTGCAACCTTTTCATCCGATCCAGTTACCTCTCTACCTGTTCCTGCGATGGCCAACCTGTGAACTCAACCGTATCGAACTGAGCGCCGAGGAACACAAACTGTCTGCACGGCACCAGCCTGGGCATTTCCAACTGGACGCCTAGACCCAGAACCTTGAAGACACGTGGCCAATTGCCACCTGAGTACTTCCTCCGACTGATGGCGGAGCAACCAAACGCCGATATAGGCATGGGCTACAATGTCCAACCAATGTAGAAACCCCCAACCTAGGTAAAGCACTTCCGTGAAGACATGAGATCCGGTTGCAATCCCAAAAGGTAGGACACGAAACTGGTACGATTGACCTCCTACAAAAAGGCGAAACAGATGCCGAATCCCCTGGTGCAACGGACCATGCATGCATGTATCCTCGATATAGATGGCAATTGTAACAACGGTTGGCTACATCGCTTCTCTGACCGACCGAATCGTCTCCATCTTGAAAACGCTGCTTCTCTAGATGTTGGTTCAGCTTTCTGAGGCTGGAGTAAGCGCTGGTTCAGACACAAAAAGCGGCGAATGTTCTCTGCCTACAGCGGACAGAGTTAACACGCCGTTGGTGATGACCTCCCAGTTGTCCACATGGGGACGAAACCTTCCCCCCCCCCCCAACCCGCTAGAGAAGTGGAGGAAGGTGAGGGGGGGAAAACATCCATACTGGCTCCTGGGGGGACGACCCCGAGAGGCACCCATCCACGATGTGAGAATCCATGGAAAACGTCCCCTGCCTTGAAAAAGGGGGTGATCCCTGGAACGTGCAACGTGCTGCTGTGACGTGGAGAAATCCGTGCAACGTGCGTTGTGGAAAACGCTTGCAGGCATGAACCTGAGAACGAGGGAGGATGTGTTCTCTGCTCAAACACAAAATGCCGTGCAGTGTTAGCAAATTTTCGGTCCTTTGGAAGGGAATCGACGTTCTGATGGTTTCAAACCTGGATGTAAGCCGAACACCACCATTACCTCACAGTACGGCGTCTGGGCATCAGACAAGAATGAAAAATCCCCCACCCGAGCAATGCCGCCGGGGCTTGCAAAGTACGGGGGTAGGGGGGGGGGGGAGAATAGATGCTGCAAGTAGACAAAAAAAAAGTTGACCTGACATTGCAAAAGTGAACAACTCCGTTTTCCAAGTTAGCAGTCACTCGACGTTGTTCTAAGAGAAGACCTGAATTTAATTTCAACCTAAAGAGATGAACCCAGTTTCCATTCACAATGAGTTAATGGTTCCAACCCAGCCACACGCCAGGAGCGAGATCGGGGGAGGGGGGGGGCATCCTGGTCAGCCTCCTACAGAATCTTGCGTCTTTGAAGTTGAGTAGTAAAACAGCAGAAAACTTAGCCAGCAAAAGGCGACAAAAGGGTTCATTCTGCAGATTCCTGATTTCCAGTCCAAAACTCCAAACGTTTTACTAATAGGCCTCACACTGTACAACAAAGGCTGTAGTGCAACCGTCGTAAAATGCCCTTATCCAGCCACAGACTAGCATACAAAATTCAGTGTCAGTAACAAGCAAGGAATTTAAAATTAAAATTAAAAATAAAAATTCCTTCAGATCTGTTGAAGTCTGAGTACGGCATTTTTCGACGCCGATCAGACTTGTGCACCACTCGGGGCTCCGTGGTGTTCGCCACGCCCCGATTGTGGGTCTTTTCCCCTCTATGGGAACTCAACATAGTGGCTGAGACTCGTTTTTGGCGTTTTCTCTGCCACGAGACATTTTAGGGCTAACTCCCTCCTTGGAGTTTTCAATTTTTGTTGCATGCCCTTCACACTTCCTTCTTGCAAGGAATTAACCATCAAGGAATTTTAAGTTAAATTAAAAATCCTTAAAGAAATTAAAAGAAATGCAAAATTTGGAAGGCGTTTCCGATGCAGCGACCGCTTGATCAAATGAAAGAATCATCGTAAAAAACTGCACGATACGGCCAATGTGAAGAACCAGACACGGCCATGCAACGGCCTGTCAACTCGCAATGGCGATGGCCGGCCACAGCCCGTGACGAGAGCCGGGAAGTGTAACCAGGATGTGGCCAAGGACTAACAAAGTTGCAAAGTGAACTACACGTGGCTAACAAGGAACACTGACGAACTATGTAGAATACTACGATGTTTAGCATCCTTGAAGTTATGACAACTGAACATATCAAACTTCTAGCAACAAGTGGCGTTTGGTGGTTAACAAGTGGCGATTGGTGGTTAACGAGTGGCGATTGGTGGTTAACGAGTGGCGATTGGTGGTTAACGAGTGGCGAATGGCGGGTATATAACGGGTGGCGATTGGCGGTTAATGAGTGGCGAGTGGCGTATGACCCTCCTGGCACAACACACCGCCCTTCAGCATCAACAGTACGCATCTAGTGCGATTCACCGGCGATGAGGATCTGTTGAAGTCTGAGTAGGCGTTTTCGGCGCCTATCAGACTTGTGCACCACTCGGGGCTTCGTGGTGTTCGCCACTCCCCGAGTGTGGGTCTCTTTTTCCTCTATGGGAATCCAACATAGTGGCTGAGACTCGTTTTTGGCGTTTTCTCCGCCACGAGACTTTTTGGGGCTAACTCCCTCCTTGGAGTTTTCAATTTTTTGTTGCATTTCCCTCACACTTCCATCTTGCAACATTGCCCCGCACTAACAGCTCCGGTTCAGACACGACCGTCTGCTGTAGTGCAGCCACAGACCCAGTGCCTCATTTTTTCAACTCACCACAGGCAGCTTCCCAGCAACAACAGTTTCGGTTTCGCAAACGAATCTTCTCCGCGACGATAGATGGCAGCACTCGCCTGGCAACCGATGGCACGACCATGGAGGAAAGAAAAGAGCACGACCGGCGATTGGCGTTTGGCGGTTGCCATCTGCGCAAAAAACGCCACCATCTGCTCCTGCAGCACGGCAAACTTTCAGCACTAATCCAATCAAATCAAAAATCCATTTTATGCCTCACGAACTGCAAACATCTCAAAATACCATGGTCAACTGGAGACAAGGACAGCAAGGAAGACAGCCCGGCGATGAAGAAGCATTCCCGGCTCCAACCACATTAGGCCTAACGGAAGCGTCCGTACACCAAGCCAAACAAAACACAAGTGGGGCATTTAGGTCAGTAATAAAAAATTCCGACAACGTTCAAGCGGTGTTTTAGATCCAGAAGGAGACTCAATCGAACCTATATATATAATTTTTTTTTTCTTTCTTTTCGAAAGCACGCGACATCGGACCAATTTCAACCTGGTAAAACTACATGGCCACCACTGGCAACTGCAGGGTGAATGTCCTGAGGGTTTAATTCTTCATTATTTTCACACGAATACTCGGGATAATCCCCTGACGCAAACAAAATGAAATTTCGGGCAAGGAACACGAAACGCCGGATTCCCTGTCGAAAAGCAAAAAAGAACAGAGCAAACATTACACACGTCTGCCTTGTCCCATACCCTAAAACGAAGTGTCATTGTTGGGCTGGCGCTGGCTTGTTGGAGGCAACCATTGTTGCGCACCAAGTGGCAGATAGGCTAACCTCATTGCATTGCAAGTGTTGGAGGTGTTTTAAACTTTAAAGGGGTTTAAAAAATTGGGTAGAAAAGCAAATCGAAAACGATTTTAGCACATACTAGAGGTTAGTATTTTACAGATAGTAAGAAACACTATTTTCGAAACTGGATGAAAATTAAAGGTACATGTTAGGTTTTTTGTAACTGTTAACTGTTAAATGATACGATATCAACATTTAATGCTCTAACTCGTCAGCCGTGCACAGAATGCTATTTTTATTTTCTAGGAAAGCATCGGAAAAAAACCTCGAGGCGCACTCCTCAGGACCTAGCTTGCGATAAGGATCGGAATAGAGGGTACTATGAGCGCATGAGAAACCGTAGGCTCTATTTAAAGTTAACAGATTACCACTGGGTTGGTTTTAGGTTACCAAACAACTTGTTTTACATAAAAATTCTGACACTGAAGGGTTTTTAGGTATAACCCATAACTTAACATAATTATAATAATGCTGGGAGGTTTTAAAATGGATAATAACCAACTGCCTTTTAACGACCGAGTTTACCTTTTGCCCTCAGAGGTAAGACAGACAAATTTTTTAAAGAAAAATGTTTCGTAAAAACTTTAAAAGGAGTTAGCCAGGAACCACTAGACTCCATAGATATTCCTAGTGAATACTAATGATGTGTCGTACAATCTTTGTTAATATTCTCCCACATAGGGAGACGTTGATAATGACAAAACAGTAAACATTGGCACTTAAAATTTAGGTGTAAGGGTCCGAAACGGGAAAAGCTGACAGTTTTTTAGAGTGAGGTTGCCCTAACAACGTACAATTAAAGAAAATTTACACAAAAAAAATGCAGAGCAAATTTTGGCTCCACCACTGGTTTAGCTTTTACTAATAAAAACTCAACTGTTTTTAAGTTAAACAAAATACCTACTCATGGTATCTGCATTTGTACGACACTTTTCAGGTTTGTACAACGAAGCAGTCTTGAAGATTTAAGACAGTTGAGCAATAAACACAATTTTAATGTTTAGGTTAGGTGTTCCTAGATGGAGCCACGTTCGTAGCTGCCCACGACCCACTACAGTTTAACACTTATGAAGGAAACTAGTTGGTTAGGTTTTCAAGTTAAAAAAAACTCAACATGGAGAAAAATTATACATTATACTTACGTTAGTCTTGGTGGTTTGCACAAGTTTAACAATTATGGAAAAAAAACTCTCATTTAGAGAAAAAAAAATTACACAAGTTTCACTTGTCAAGTCTGGAGACCTATTAAAGGTTTTTACCTACTCCTAAACTGATAAAATTACATTAACATTTGGTTAGGTTAGAATTATAACCTTAGTTTCAGGAAAAACAGTTATTTAGTTCAAAGAGCCATAATTGTGGTGATCAGGCACAAAAATTCAATCTTTTTATAAGATAGGAGTTTAACACTAAAGCATCGGGTCCTAATTTTTAAGGATGAAAGCAACAAAAAAAACTGGTTTCCACTACTAGCATACTGATTTAATTTAAATTAAACTCAGGTAAATTAATTCTACTAAATTCTGGGTAGAAATTAAACACACTTAAGGGAAGCAAGTTTACTGCCGATGTCTGGTTGGACAGATTTGCAATTTTCTAACTTTAGGTTAGGGGTAGACTGGCTGCGTGCCGTAATCCAACTGGGGAAACTGTATTTGTTCACTTCCGGTTTAACGGACACATCTAAACTCTGCTTAACATTACTCATAGAAAAACTTTGTTTTATTTTACCATTAAAAGGTTTATTTCTCAAATCTAGCCACTCTGAAAAATTAGGGGACACAGGTTTTACAACTGGCGTAGCAAGAATCCTTTTGAGTTCACTACGCTCATTCATGCTTGGTTCGTGTGATTTTATCTGCTTTACGAGGGGATCAGCGCGTGCCATGCCTGTCGCTGGACTGCTAATTGAGTCCCGGTTGACTGGCGCCTTCACGCATGAGCGAGCGGTTGACAACTTAGGTTTCAAGTTACTAGGCTTGCTGGAAATGACAGCGGGGTTTTTGCACGATAAACTGGCAACAACTTCTGTAGGGGGAAACTTTCCTGGCTTAGTCTCTGACTTGGGCATGGATAAACTGTTTAACTGTGTTATGCCACCTACGCCCAATATTACATCAAAGAGGGAACTCGTTGCCAACGAAACACAAGCTATGGTTTTTAAGACTTCACCACTGGCTAATTTTAGGCTTAAATTTACCTTCTGTAATTTAACTTCTTGATCATGTAAGACAGTTTTGCATCTAATCACTTGCTTTAAACGCGGCCAATTTTTGGCGAGTTTAGCACTGACGAGATTGATGGTGCTAGCGGTATCACATAAGAGTTTAGTGCTACGTTTACCGATGGTACAGTTTAAAGAACTAGTCTTTAAAATTTCCTTGGCATCTTTACCGACGATAAAGCATGCATTTGCGGATGCCGAAGCTTTGTTAAGTTCGGGGCAACGATTGCGGAGGTGCGAGGCTGAACCGCATTCGTAACACGTTCTAACATTAGGTCTGCTGCTATTGTTAGTATTTACATTGTCACTATAATCAGCGTTAGCATCTGTGCTAGTTATGCTGTTACTCCCAACCGGTTAGCTAACGAGTTATGGTTTTGTTTACCATTTCCAGAGTTGAAAGAAGCTTTAAAAGCTTGTCCACCTGGCTGTGCGACAGTTTGCACTTTGCCGGCTTTGGAAGCAACATCAGCAGAAATTTGCTTGTTGCGTGTTGTGTATTCGTCACACAACTTAGCTGCCTCATGCAGCATCCCAGTTTTGATTTAGTCTGGCAACCACTTCCGGAGACCAACCGGGCACGATTTCGTGAATTGTTTCAAGAGGAATAAATTAACTAACTTGTTGAAACTATTGTTGACACCAGCTAATGACAACCATCGAGAAAATAACGTCTCCAACTCGAACGCGTGTTCGTGGAAAAGTTGTACTGACTCCTTAGTCTGAACAAACCTTTCTAGTAGTTTAACTTTGACTAGATCGTAATTGTGCATATCTACTGCACTCATTTGGT